>JBCFYV010003827.1:0-23019 GCA_039000515.1 Timema cristinae
TTTCCCTAAATTACTCGGAATACAGCCAGCCCCCAAATTTTTTAATGACCACGTTGTTTTCCGAAAGGGAGAGCGTATGGTTCCTGGGACTTTTTTTTGATTTTAAACTAACTTGGATCCCCCACATAAAGACCTGAAAGCGAGGTGTATCAATGGATTGAATTTGCTCAAAGTAGTTAGCGGTCGGTTTTTGGGGTGCTGATGGGAAACCTTGATGCGCCTGTATGGGCCCCCCCCTGGTCAGATCTAAACTAGTTATGGCAGTTTTGTTTATGGTTTAGCTAGCCCTGGGCATTAAAGTGCTAGATTGTGTCCACCATGGGGCATTCGCTGGATCCCGGTGCTTTTCGTACCACCCCCGTCGTCAGCATCGTGCCGACGCCGGTGGCCCCCCTTTTCTTATCGGCGGCGTATTTTCTGGTATCTTACGTGTCTAAACTGCATTGCATGCCAGAGCATGTTGCCTACCGTCCTGTGTTTCATCCCCCTAACCGTGTATTGTATGAAACCAAAAATGGCGTAGTACAAGACCGGTTGGTCCATCTACTCCTGGAATCCCCTCGTGCAGATGATACATGAACAAATTTAAAAAAAAAAGATTCATTAAGCACCCGTCTCGCCTTTTGCTCGATTCCTGGTCACACCGGTCTTTCAGGAAATGAACTGGCAGACCAGGCGGCCAAGGAGGCAGCACGCCGGCCTCCCGAGGCGAGTCTGAGTGTCATGTTTTAAGATCTAAAGGGCCATGTTCGATTTGGGGTCTACGACCCTGGCACGAGCAGTGGATCTCGACCCTTGTCTCAGATACAAGCTGCGGTCCATCAGGGACGGTGTGTCACGGTGGCCCTCTTCTATACGAAAGTCTAAAAGAGAGGAGGTCATCGTGACAAGACTCCGCGTCGGACACACATAATTGACACATGGGTTTTTATTGAGAGGGGACCCACCCCCAGTGTGTGAGTTTTGCGATGCTCCTCTTAGTGTGTATCACATTTTGGTGGAGTGTCGTAAATATGCCCCTATCCGCCTGGCTCTTGCCTTTAAAGGTGACCTACATACATATTGCGTATATACCGAACTGGTGGTGAGATGCTATTATGGAAAAATAAATAAAATTTGCCTGAAATCGAACGCCTGATACACCACATCCAACAGTAGTTCATGGAATATTAAAAGCCAAACCCATAGCAAAAATTAATATTTTGAGGTCCAACTCAAGTTCAAACATGATTTCCTAAACCTCTCCTTGAATCGTATCCAAGAACGTATATAATATATTATAAGAAACTGTAATTGAGTAGGGTTGAGGAAGATATAGTTTGAGAGTTAATGCACCCGAAATTTTGATGGCGGTAAGGTTTTAAAAAAATTGGGGGAAAACATTCTTAGTACATATATTAAGGAGTCAACCCCCGAATTTACCATGACTAAAAAACCAAATTGAATAGGCCGGAAATTTGGACCTAGTGTTCAACTGTGCCGATATATTTAAAGTCCAGTAGGCTATAATTTTGCTTTTATAATGTTGGATTATATGTATTTTATAATTATTATATCATATACTTTCTTAGGGCGGCTCCACGCGTTGGCGCTTTGCTCAGTCTTGTTGCGACACGCATCGAGGGCGTACGTTTATCTCCGTCAGGGTAACAATGTTCTATGACGTTATTACTTAAATAATAAATACTTATTTCGTCTGCTGTTAAGATGTCATCCTCATCCGCGGGGAACAAATGAAAAAGTTGTAGAATTTATTGAACTTTACCCCAGGCACATCGAGTTATTGGGGAAAGCAAACCCGGAAATATCATAAAAAAAAAATTTAGTAGATGATGCGTGGAGAACCTTTCAAAGGGATATGGGAATGATTTTAGCAATCGAGGAATTTAAAAAAAAGAGAGAATCGTTGATGAGCACATATCGCTTGTATAGAAAGAAAATTAATGATTCTGCTCCCTTCTGGATCCACAGCAGACGATGTTTACAAACCAAATTGGATCGCATATGAGTTGATGGACAGTTTTCTTGCTCCGATTTATGATTAAAACGGATAAGGTTACAATTAACACAGAGGTAAGTGAACATTTTTTTTAAACATAATATTACTTTTATTTATTTTAATAACATTTTGATACACAAAATAAAATACGAAATTAATAAAATTATGGGTGATAAAATGAATGTTGTTCTTTAGTCGTTGTGGAAAATTAATAGGTACCTACCTAATCATCATACCAGTTTGTTTATGATAGGTATCTATTCAAATTAATATGAATAAAATTATGCTGCAATTTATTTCGTATTTCTCTAGCAAATTTTTTTTTTGTCCTTATTGGTATTTGATCTAGTGATCTTTTAAAAGGGGTTTCCCTTCTGAGACCTTCTCTACGTCACCCTCGGGCATGTACATAAGCCCAAGAGTGCAAGCTTTTTAAAAATAATATGCAGTATATACGCATGTGAGTGTTATAATTGCTTTATTGAGTTGTAGCAGCATATTGGTTTTTAACACTCTAAACACAGATGTCATTATTCCAAATGCACATTCAATCACAACACGATAAACGTGAAAGTCGTTGGTTGAAAATTCTATTTTGTGAGCCAGCTGCCGGTGTGTACCGGGAAAAAGGGTTTCATAATTCTTTTAGACAATGAAAAAAGCTCCGTCTGCTACAACACATAGAGACGAGGAATGTGTCGATCAGGTCTTCGGAAAAATCGAATCAGGCCCAAAAATTTTTGTCATAAAATTTATGCTATCATTAAAAACTCCACCATCACTCACGTCCATGTTTTCCCTACATCAGCAAACAAATGTTATAATCACTATCAGCTACCGCTAGTAATTTATTATACTGAAATGGTGTTTGTAATTATGGAACTGTGATCCACTATTAATAGGTAAATACATATTGTTATATTTGACATCCATTGCACCTAAGCAATGTGGAAAATTACCACTTTGTTTCAAACCCTCTAAAAAACTGCAATCCAATCCTGTTCAGATTGAGGCATCCGAAACAAACAAAAAAAATTAATTAGTTTTACGTTCTTGGGTTGATTCGTACCAATTAACTGTATAATCAAATATGTAAATTAACTATTGGTGTTTTAATTTTAGGCTTATGATGTTTCCTGACGAGGATAGCTTTACAAGACAAACAGTAATTTGTCAACTGTTACCCCTTCATCACTTCTACAAAGGCCAAGAAACGGCGAGAATTCACAAGGGGAATATACGGTCAACGAATTTTTGAAATTTTTTAATACTTATTAGTACAGAAAGGTCTAGCCCCCAAAAAAACAAATACCCAAACCCCATAGGGCCAGATATCCAGAAGTTTCGAAAAATAATTTTAAAAAATGTAGAAAACATTACGAGCGGGGGATATACTCTAAAGTAAGACAATCGACAAAAAAGTTAGTGGCTCCCCGGATAGCGCACGAGTCAAGTATCCCGTAGATCGCTGGTTCGAGTCCTACTGATGATTTTTTTCTCCAACTCTTTTAAGCCTATACCCACATAACTTACAGAAAAATTCGTCAAATTTATATGCTAGTTAATAGACATTTCAAAATTTCTCACAATAAGAAACGCAGGTATTTTATCCACTAGCTTACCTCTCCTTTCCCTTGTGCCGTTGAGTTTCTGTGGCTCGGGTTGGCCGACCATATCCTAGAATCAAGTACCTACGCGACGCAGTGCTATTCCACAAAAGATTTTTGTGAATCCTTCCCCCTCTAGGGCGGGGGGGGGGGGGGATTTTCTGCCCTATACGGCCAGAGGGGGAAGAGGACGTGTCGTGAAACGGACGGGTTTTTTACAAACTAGCATTCGCTTGTGAGCTCTTCGATCAGTAAAGACGTATTTATAAACATTAGTGTATGAAAAGAATTTCAATGTCGAATATCGAATCAGTTGATATGCCTTTGGGCCCTTCTACGGTACAAAAAGAAGAAGACGTTAAAGAATATAGTCTGTGTAGTGAATCTACAAAATTACGCATGAAAGATGCCTTTCTGTATTACCAGCCCCACTCCTTGAGCGAAATAATCTCATTGGCAGCACAATCTTCAGGGCAAATTAGTGATGAAGCAATGCTGCTGGCAGAAGACATTTATGAAATTTACGATCCAAACACAATATGAGAAGAAGTTTATAACGGACCATGAATTGATAAGTTTGATGAAATCGACGAGGAAAATGCTTATCAAGAAAATTTCCCCGTGACGATACTTCTGACGACGAAGATTACAAACCGGAAAGAAAAAACAAAAAGGTCAAATGAATATATTTCACTGGACTATAAAATAAAAGCTGTTAACATAGCCAAAGCTCACCCAGGCTGGAGCCTCAAAGTCTGCAGAGCAAAGGGTGCCATCGCTTAAAACGTTAACAGGGTTTGGCAAAATGGGAAAAAGCCATCAAGAAGGGTGGAACACTGTTTGACAAATATGCGGTCGTTGATTCTTGGATATACGATCGCTTCACAGAAACACAGGAAAACCACCAGCAAGTCATACCCGCAACTTGCAGTAGTGGGCTTTAGCTGCTGCAAGTCAGCTTTAAGACTTAGACTTCAAAGCCTCCGAGCCGTGGGTTGCGAAATTTAAAAGGACGCATAGAATACGCCAACGAAAAATTACAAATTCGTAATAGAACGAGAAACCACAACGATAGAAGAAACGTTGGCTGTCGCCGAAGACTTCAGAATCCAAACTCGTCACATGATACCCAATTTCGACCGCAATTTCGTAATTAATACAGACCAAACAGGTATTAAAAATTATTATTATTATTACTGTTTAACGGCCCATCGACACATCTAGGTCATTAGGGCCTTGAAATATATTAAAAACATAATAAAATCCCATAGGGGAAAGAGATAAAACATTCACCATCTGAGACACTCCATAGGAGTGCTCAAATGGACTCTTGGTATAAGTTAAAGTGATACACCTGCTAAAAAAAACCACAAGTGTATCACCCCAATAAAAAGACAAAACATACATATTAAAATAAAACCCACGTTAAAAAGACCAAACATGTTAAAATAATAATACACTAAAAAGACAAAACAACTGTTAAATTGTAATAAAAACTGTTAAAAAGATCTCAATATGAGATAATATCAAAAAGAGCCACTTTATAAAATTGACTCAAATGGCATTAAAAAGATCCGCCTGGCGTATAAAACGGAGATAAACAAATAACTCCATCCGCACTATCGCGTAATAAAAAAACGTAAGTCACCTTTAAAATCAAGAGCCAGACGGATAGGGGCTAGTTTGCGACACTCCACCCAAATGTGATGCACACTAAGGGGAGTATCACAAAACTCACACACTGGAGGTGGATCCCCTCTTAGTAAAAAAATATGGGTCAATGAAGTATGCCCGACGCGGAAGTCTCGTCACGATGACCTCCTCTCTTCTAGACTTTCGTATAGAAGAGGGCCATCGCGACACAACGTCCCTGATGGACCGCAGCTTGTTCTGAGCAGGGGGTCGAGACCCACTGCTCGTGCCAGGTGCGTAAGACTCCACGCCGAACATAACCCTTTAGATCTAAAAACATGACACCCAGACTCGCCTCCGGAGGCAGGCGTGCTGCCTCCTTGGCTGCCTGGTCCGCAGTTCATTTCCTGGAAGACCAGCGTGACCAGGAATCCAGCAAAAGGCGAGCCGGGTGATTAATGAATCAATTTTAAAAATTTGCTCATGTATCATCTGCACGAGGGGATTCCAGGAGTAGAGAGTGGACAATGCCAACAGAGCACTCATGGAATCCGTTGCAGATGAGGACAGAACGGTGACTACTTCGGTAAACAAAACACAAAGATTTAAAAATGGCATATAATTCAGCCGTAAAAACATGGTTTCTTTAGGTAAACCAAATTTAAAATTGGATCCTTCCACAACAAAAGCACATCCCACGGAGGCCCCAGATTTAGAGCCGTCAGTGTAGATGCGCTCGAATCCGTGAAAGCGAGTGGAGAGGAGCTCATTAAAGGTCCTCTCATATACAAAGTTTGGGGTGGTCGCTTTAGGGAACTTGGCAAGATCAAAATGGCATTGAGTTAGGCGTATCTTCCAGGGAGAAACACGACCTTGGGATGTGGGGATAGCCTTTGGCAAAACTATCCCACACGTGTCGAAAACCGATAGCATCCTGATCCCAACCCGGGCCTTGTACTACGCCAATTTGGTTTCATACAATACACGGTTAGGGGGATGAAACACAGGACGATAGGCAACATGCTGCGCCATGCAATGAAGTTTCGACACGTAAGATGCCAGATAGATAGGAGACCGCCGTAAGATAGAGGCGGCTCACCGGCGTCGGCACAGATGCTGACGACTGGACTGGTACGAAAGGCACCAGTAGCTAGTCGAATGCCAGCATGGTGGACACTATCTAGCATCTTTAACGCCGAGGGTCTAGCTGAGCCATAAACAAAGCTCACCGTAATCTAGTTTAGATCTGACCAGGGCCCTATACAGGCGCATCAAGGTTTCCCATCACACCCCAGGACCGGCCGCTAACCACTTTGAGCAAATTCAATGCCTTGATACACCTCGCTTTCAGGTCTTTGATGTGGGGGATCCAAGTTAGTTTAAAATCGAATAAAAGTCCCAGGAACCTTACGGTCTCGGAGACAGGTAAAACAACGTTGTTCATTAAAATATTGGGGGCTGGTTGTATTCCGCGTAATCTATGGAAGGGGACGACAGTCGTCTTGGCAGAGAAACGAAAGCCATTACGAGATGCCCACAACCATAGATTGTTTACAGCGAGTTGTATCTGTCGTTCAGCCCTGTGGAGACTTGATGAACTGCAATAAATTGCGTAGTCATCCACAAAAAGGTCAATGAACAAACAGGTGAGCGCAGGTTGTCCACAATACTATTTATCCCGATAGCGAACAACGTACAGCTCAGAATACTACCCTGAGGCACCCCATTTTCTTGAATAAAATCATCGGATAAGGTGTTATTCAACCTACCGGAAGTGTCTATCCGACATAAAATTAGATATAAAAGAAGAAAGGTTTCCTCGAAACCGCCAGTTAAAAAGCGTTTTCAAAATGCCGTACCGCCAGGTGGTATCGTACGCTTTCTCCAGATCGAAGAAGACAGCCAGAAGATGCTGCTTATGGAGAAAAGCGTCACGAATAGCCGTCTCTAGACAGACAAGGTGATCCACCGTGGATCGGTTACGGCCGAAAACCACATGAATATTAGATAGCATGATTGCGGGATTCTAAATACCATAATAAGTCGTATATTAATTATTTTTTCCAATATTTTACATACACAACTAGTTAAAGCTATCGGTCTATAGCTAGTTGGCTCTAATTTATCTTTGCCACTTTTATATATAGGTATAAACGGTTGCTTGCCTCCATAGTGAGGGGAACTGGTGAGATTCCCAAACACTATATATAGAGGTCTAAAAGAAATGCCTGTCCGGCAGGGGCAGCTGACGCAACATCTCGTAATGAATGTCGTCTGGACCAGAGGCTGTGCTGCCGGCCTGGGACAGGGCGTAGGTCAGTTCATCTTTGGTAAGGGGGGAGTTATAATCTCCCCCGACTTTGGCCAAAATCAATAGCATGGCGCTCGATGTTCCTCTTATATGAATGCGAACTCGTTAGTGTAGCTCGCAGTGCTAGAAATAGCGGCGAACATCGAGCCCAATACATTTACGACTTCCTCAGGGGAGGAGACACGTGAACCGTTAGACATGAGGGCAGGTTATATTGTTGTTGGAATTGTTGCTATTACGTAATTTACGGATATTATCCCAAACCTTAGTTGTGGGAGTGGATATTGTAAGGGTTGAAATAAATTTTCTCCAAGACTTCTTCTACTTTCACGAATGATACGGCGAGCTCGAGCACGTAGAATCCGGAATGACTCCAGATTCTCCAGAGTAGGACGTCGGTTTAAAAAGACGTAGGGCCCTTTGACGTCAGAAATAGCCAACCGACACTCCTCGCTCCACCAGGGATGGCGCGGATTTGGCGGGGATTTAGGGTGGACCCCCTCGCCCCCGATGACCGTGAAGTAAATACCCAGTTTACTCGGTCGGAGAAGGGGATTCGTGGAAAAAACGGCGAGCTGCGGAATTTATCCCATCGGACGTTTAAAAACCCCATTGGGGGAAACCGTGTGTACTGGGGGATCTTGTTTTTAAAAAAGCGAAGGGGAAAAAGGGGCGCTGCCACATAGGCCGAGTGAACCCCCCAAAAGGAATGAGCAGCAACCCCGGGGTTTAATGGGGGTGGGTCGAGGGAGAGGATACCATTAAGGTGGAGAAGTTGTCGGGGCCCGGTTTTCTTTAAACACCGGGTTTCCCCGAGCCCGAGAATATCCCCCCACCACCCCCCCCGCGGGTGTCTGTAAAATTGCCCCCCAAAAAGGGGTTTGCGCGTTAAAGCCCCCCCAAAGATATAAGGGGGCGGGAAGTTGTAAAAAGGGGCCTTGAGTTTTTGGAAACACGTTAAAAGGTGGTGAAAAATCAACATACGGTTACCTCCATAGGAAGGGGGCTCTGACAGAAATTTCACTTGGAGATCAGAGAAAATATTTATAAACTTATGATATATGTTGCTACGTGCAAAATGCCAACCTCCCTAGCCGATCAAAGGTGGCTTGTCGGTACGATATACATCGTCCCCACGAAGATGGGTTGTCAGTTGGGCGGGTGGGTTTCCTGCAAACACGATGGGAGGATGCAGGGAAGAAATTAGTAGTTTTAATTTCCTCTCACGAGATAGAAAAAACCCCACAATTCCATTGTAGTGCGACATTTTTTATTAATATATAATTTAATTTTTTCCTCAAAACCAAAAACACTTTCTTTTAAAAATAAAAATTTATTGAGGCTTTTTTTAGGTCCTTTGCTTTTCCCCAAACTCTTTTTGGGCCCCCGCTTAGGAGAGGCTTTGGTTTTCCTGTAGAGAAGGGGGTTGGGGGGAAACCCTTTCCGAAGGCTTTGTTAAAGCCTTTGACGCTTTTTTTTTAAAATAAATTTTTTTGGCGGTCCCTGTGGTCCTTCTAAAACACCGGGGACTCGCCTTTGGACCCCACCTGTCCCCCATCATCCCGACCTCCGGAGGGGAGACTTGTTGTCAATTGTCTTAATTTTTACGTTACCCTCGCTCGTAATGTTTATACATTTTTCAAAATTTTTTTATCGAAAACTTCTGGATATCGGCCCCTTAGGGTTTGGGTTTTGTTATTTGGGTCAGCCCTTTCTGTACTAAAGTATTAAAAATTACAAAAATCCGTTGACCGTATATTCCCCTTTGTCAGATATCTCGGAAGTAGGAAAACAAATGAACACAGCTTTAAATGTTCTTAAAAATATATCAAAACCCGATCCCCAACTGAAGTGGACGAGGTGGATTTATTTTGTCAACTATGGCCAAAACAATTAAAAATTTTTATGAGCAACAATGAGAGAATATAATGCACGATATAGACGAACTTATTTACCAGAAGCGATATGTTTCTCGGTCAAATATTAGTAGCCCTGCTAGCAAGAACACATACTCGATGTCTGCCCCAAATTCCGTGCGTTATGCACCTACACCATCCCCTTCAACTCAGGTTTTTGCCAAGTCCTGTATATCAAACTGATGACGATTATAGTAACTAATACATATGTACAACCACATTGTAGTAGTCAAACTGAATATGTGACAGGTCCATCGACCACAACTTAGAATGTGACCATTCTGTCAAATGATATTCTCATAGGCATTTTTACTCTCTTTAAGCACAAACAAATATATAAAAAAAATGCACTATATTACCTTTACACCTTATAATTTGGTTTACAATAAACATGTTTTTTTTATTATTTTTCAGGGTTTTATTTACAACAAAAATATTGCCCACGGCTTCGTCCACGCGGACCTGTTAAATTTAGTCTATTGTCCTTCTCAGGAATAAAGTTATTTCCAAATCTTAAATAGTATACAAATTACGGTTAGTGTGATAAATTGAAAATTATTACTAACCGCATTTAAACCCCTTTGACCGTAACATATACATACATAAAATACTTAAACTTTCCTTAGCAAAAGATTGCAACAAACCACAGAGCGCTTTTTATACTTCCGGCACAATAAATGATATAACCTGAGGAGTAATTTTAAATAGGTAATGAAGACTTTTACATTTCTAGCGACTGGAGATTCATTCAAGTGTCACAGCGAGGCGGTTTCTTTGGCCGGTATTGAATCTCTGAATACAGTATCTTGTTTTTTTCTTGGCCTAATAGAGTAGAAAGGTTTACAAAATTATTGCGAAAATACGACAACGAGGAAAGTTATCAAAATTCCCAAAGGCTCTTTAATCAAATTATTTAAAAAATCGGTTTTCATGTATTCAAAAAGAAAATTTTTTTGATTTTTTACAGATAATTGATAATAAAAATAATGTTGAGCGTGTAGACTAAATTATTTCCAAATTATTAAAATGGAATTTGTTATAGGATCATGGTTCCGTGTTTTTGTTTCTCACCCAGCCTTCTTTTGCGTGGCCGGTTTCTTTTTTTCCCGAAGAAAAATAAATGAAAAGCCCTCAATAAGTAAAGGGGCCCCCACACAATTTTTATATCAGACACATTTTACTTTCTCCGACTGCAATAAATGAAAAGAATTGAAGGTGGACTTTAGCAAATTAACCCGTGTTGGGGCCAACGGTGGCGCCGGCTTAAAAGATGGGTAAAAATTATTTATTTAATTTTCCCTAAATGAAAAGGAGTGAAAACTTTACATGATGGAAACCTCGAAAAAAGGTCATTTTACCAACCATATTTTTTTTTCTAAGGAAGAGAGCAAAACAAAACTTACCTTGGAGTTGCTTGAACTGTGTTTCAAACTTATTGTTTTAGCGTTAATTCAGCCGTGGAACGAATAGACGTTTTAGTGAAGCTGATAAAGGAAGTTTTTGGGTTTATGGAGGCAGGGTACAAACAGCGAAATTTCGCGTACAATACCTGTTGCGAAAAACAGTTTTCTTGGTGGAAAACTGGAGAAAAAAAACAACCTCAAGTGTGTCATGGTGGATGTGTTACGTAAATACTCGGGGAAAGAAAGAACTCTAGCGCTGTGCCAGCAAGCCCATATTTAACGAGCAATAAATTGCTAAAGCAAGTTGGGGAAAAAATTGTCTAAATACACAAATTTTGAGCGCTTAATAGAAGGAGGCTCCATTCTTTTCTGTTGCTTCAAAACATATTAAAAGAAAACGAACCTGGCTCGAATGAAATTTTGACAAGAAACTTTTAACTGCCATTAGAATATTGGCTATGATGGTCGCTTCTCTGTATCGAGTGGGGGTAGATTTCACATGCAGGTGTGGGAGTAATCGTGGAAAATAGATGGACATTTAAATAAGGAACAATACGTGTGTATCTTGATAACGTGATGTTGCCGCCTGTACGGGAAATATATCCCGTAGGACCAATTGTTTATCAACACGGACCGGTCGCCTGTTCATACCTCTCGGTTAGTGAAGCGGTGTTAAATATTTTCAACTTCATAATATGCGATCTGAAAACGAATACATGTGACTGCTATGAGTGGGACGAGGGAAATAGTCATCGGGGTAAAGGGACCGGGAAATTTGCGTACTGCATTTAATTGATAAAAAAATATCACCAAAAAAAAACAAAAAATTTTTATCTCGGGGCACTCCAGGAAACACTGCTGTGCCTTACACAACCAATTTAAAAAAATCAATCACCCAAAAAATATCCTAATAAAAGGAATTTTGCAAATGAAGGAAAATTCAGCCAAATTAAATTAAAAGGGCCCAATCCATGTAACCCAAACTCAATTAGGATTTCAAATGACATTAAAGCTCTGCCCCCAGCAATATAGGTCCTTTGAATATGACGGCTTTTAAAATTTCCCCCAAATTTGAAAGATTTAAAAAGGGGTAAGAGATTTCCCAAACCTTATTTTTTTAAAAAAATGTCGTACAATGATTTTTTTGGAGGAGGTGCCCACCAAGGGAAGGGATAAAGGGATGAAACCCAAAATTACTTTTGACCCAAAATTTTTTCTTTTCCCAAACCGGGACTCTCACAAAAATCTCTGATTTTACTTCTTTAAAGTCCTCATCCCTCCCAAAGAACATCATATTTCTACTTATGGCGGTACTAAAACAATTTTTGGTAACAAAAAAGTCAAAATTACAAAAAGGGGTGAGAACCCACAATAAAGATTGATTTCCAAAGCGCTGCCCCCTTCTTCGATCTGAAAAAAGCTTTAACGTACCACCGGGGGTAGGAAATTTTGAAAAAAATTTTTTAAAATTGGGGTTTGGGAGGAAACCCTTTCCCCCTTCTTTTATATCAAAAATTTTATGTGGGATGGCCACCCCCGGGAAAGGGTTTGAAAAAACACCTTATCCGATGTTTTAAATTCAGGAAAGGGGTTTTCCTCGGGGTAGTATTCTAAACTTACGTTGTTCGCTACCGGGAAAATAGTATTCGGGAACAACCGCGCTAAACCTTTTTCGTTCTTTCCCTTTTTGGGGGTTTACTCCCAAATTTTATTCCGTTCATCAAGTCCCCCACAGGCCCTGAACGACAGATAAAAACTCGCTTTTTAAAAAACTAGGGTTGGGTGGGCATCTCGTAATGGCTTTCGTTTTTTTCTGGGGGCCCTACGATTTCCCGCCATTTTCCAAAGATTACGCGGAATACAGCCAGCCCCCAATATTTTAAAGAACAAAAGGGTTTTTTTTTAAACCCGTCCCCCCGAAAACCGTAAGGTTTTCCGGGGCTTTTATTCGATTTAAACTAACTTTGGGTCCCCCAAAAATCAAAGAACCCGAAAAACAAAAATTTGTTAAAACCGAATTTAAATTTAAAAATATTAGCGGTCGGGGCCTGGTTTCCCGATAAAGAAAACTTGAAACGCCTGTAAAGTTTGGGGGAGATCTAAACAATTAAAGGGAGTTTTGTTTATGGCTTCCCGCAGACCCTCGGGTTAAAGATGCAGATATGTCCACCATGCTGGGGATACGACTTGGGTTTCTGGGGGCATTTTGTACCATTTCCCTCGTCGCAACTTTCGGCGCCGGGGAGCCGCCTCTTTCTAAACCGGGGGTCCTATCTTCTTTGGGATCTTAAAGTGTCGAAACTTCATTGCATTGGGGCAGCAAAAATTTCCTATCGTCCTGTGTTTCATCCCCCAAAACCCTGTCTTGGGAGAAACCAAATGGCGTGTAAAAAGGCCGGTTGGGGTCAGGGTGCTATCGGGGTTTTCCCAAAACGGGGGGATAGTTTTGCTAAAGGCATCCCCACATCCCCAGGGCGGTTTTTCCCTGGAAGATAACCCTACCCCCCAATGCCATTTTTGGGTTTTTTCCCCCGTTTTCCCCAAAGCGACCACCCCCCCAAAATTTGTAAATGAGAGGACCTTTAAAAAGCTTTTCCCCTCCACTTTGCTTTCACGGGTTTGAAACGGGATCTACACTGCCCCGGGTCCCCAAATCTGGGGCCCCCGTGGGATTTTTCTTTTGGGTTTTTGGGGAAAGGGTCCCAATTTTTAAAATTTGGGTTTTCCTAAAGAAAACCCGTGTTTTTTCGGCGAATTTTATTCTTTTTTAAAACTTTGTGTTTTTTTTTAAAAAGTTTGTCACCGTTCTGTCCTCAAACGCACGATTCCCCTGAGGGGCTCTGTTGGCATTGTCCACCCTCTACTCCTGGAATCCCCTTTGTGCAATGATACATGAGCAAATTTTAAAATTGATTCATTAAGCACCCGGCTCCCCTTTTTGCTGGATTCCTGGTCACGCTGGTCTTCCAGGAAATGAACTGGCGGACCAGGCAGCCAAGGGGGCAGCACGCCTGCACCCGGGAGGCGAGTCTGGTGTCATGTTTTTAGATCTAAAGGGTTATGTTCGGCGTGAGTCTTACGCCCCTGGCACGAGCAGTGGGTCTCGACCCCTGCTCAGAACATGCTGCGGTCCATCAGGACGGTGTTCGCGATGGCCCTCTTCTATAAAGAAAGTCTAGAAAGAAAGGGGGTACGTGACGAGACTCCGCGTCGGGCATACTTCATTGACCCATATTTTTTACTAAGAGGGATCCCCTCCAGTGTGTGAGTTTTGTGATACTCCCCTTAGTGTGCATCACATTTTGGTGGAGTGTCGCAAACTAGCCCCTATCCGCTGGCTCTTGATTTTAAAGGTGACTTACGTTTTTTATTTTCGCGATAGTGCGGATGGAGTTATTTGTTTACTCCGTTTAATACGCCAGGGGATCTTTTTAATGCCATTTGAGTCACTTTTATAAAGTGGCTCTTTTGGGAAAAATTCTCATATTGAGATCTTTTTAACAGTTTTATTAAAATTTAACATTTTTTCTTTTAACGTTTTATCATTTAACATGTTTTGTCTTTTAACGGTTAAAATTTAATAGTTTTGTTTTGTCTTTTTTTTGGAGTGATACACTTGTGGGGGTTTTTTTAGCAGGGTACATTTAATTTATACCAAGAGTCCATTTGAGAAACTCCTGTGGAGTTCCTCAGATGGTGAAGTTTTATCTTTTCCCCTAGGGGGATTTTTTATTTTTTTAAAAAATTTTAACCCAATGCCCTAGAGTGTCGAGGCCTTTTAAACAACACAATAAATAAAATAATAGTCGTTATAATTTTTTTCTACTTATTATATTACCTACTAAATTATGTAAATTTTGATCATTTAAAATAAATGAAAAATAAAACATTTAAAAAACTTAAAAAGGGCTTTTCCTGAAAAATATCAATTTTTTATTTTTTTTCCATTGTTTCAGCAAATGACGATATATAAAAATTAGTACCAAACGTCTTATGACATTCGGTTTAACGCCTAAAAATTTTACATTAAGGTTTGGGGATTAGGAAGATTTTAATTGAATGAAGTGCACACGCATTTACGTAAAAGGGAAGTGGAAGAAAATTTTAAAGGAAAAACCACCCTAAATGCACCCGCCCGGGATCGAAATCCGATCTCTCCGTTTTTTGGGCAGTCAGTCTAAGACAATTTGCGTTATACCCCCTTGCCACCGAAGATATCAGTTTTAATTGATTTATTCTAAAACTATGAGTTCCGTTTTTCGCACTGGATATTGTGCTATTTTTATTTTTGGAAAAAAATGACAATTTTGGTTAAAACTTAATGGCATGGTTCTTATACAACCCGAGAAAAAAAGCGGGGAGTGACCATGTATCGTTCGTTTCACAGGGGAGTTTTTTTTTCGGCATGACTACTGCTGGCGCGCAACAGCCCCCCCCCCCCCCCCTCACTCATACAAAATTACAAACAACCACAAAATAAAAACACAGACTTATACGTCTCTTGGAGTTGCAAATTAAAACAAAATTACATATTTAATCAAGTGTCGTACTAATTTTTTTCCACAACCTTAGAAACATCTAGGGGGTTATAAATTTTTTGATATTTTTTTGCCCGAAGGCATTTTTAAGAAAAAACTTATAAATTTTATTACCCCCAAAAAACCTTTAAAAAAAAAGTTTATAAAGCAATATTTTGATTAAATATTACCCCGATTTCACCCCGTTAATCCCAAAACTCGGAAGAAACAAATTTACTTTTCTTAAATAGCTTTAAGGAAAACCCTGCCAAATTTCCACCCTTTAGCTTCGTGGGAAATGTGTGTGTGAGAGTGAGTGAGGAGTGAGTAGTGAGGAGTGATGGGAGTGATGAGTGAGTGAGTGAGTGATAGTGAGTGAGTGATGATGGTGAGTGAGTGAGGAGTGATGATGAGTCGGGGTTTCACTTTTTTAAAATAAGAGATAAAGAAGGAAAAAACCCACAACACGTTTTAAAATTTCTTTTTTAAAAACCACCCCAAAAAAGAGTGGGGGGTGGGGTGGAAATTTTTTACATACCAAGGTAGGGGTTATCCAAAAAAAAGGGTTTGGGGGCCTTGCTTAGCCATGCTTCCAAAAGAAGCGGGTGTTAATTATTTTTTAATTGTGTTTCAAAAATCTGGTAATTATAAAGTTTACGCCAAACACGGAACAAAGGGAACCCCCGGAATCTAAAGCGACGAACGGGAAAAGGGCAAGGTAGGGGTTTTTAAAAAGTTTTGTAGGAAATTGCAGCCGAACCATCCTTTCCTCGTTAATCTAAGCGGGGCATAGTCTCAGATGGGTTTGCTCGGGGGGGAACGTACGTTAAACCCCATTAAGGGGGGAGGGGCGGGGTCAAACTCTCATTTCCCGAGAGAACGCTCCTAATGTAAAGCTTTTCCTAACCCAGTGTGGGGGGGGGCAATACACGGGAAATTTTTCGCGACTCCCAGAGCAAATTTAAGCATCACGATCTTCCTCCGGAGTTTTAGGAATCATAAAATTCACGTAATTTGAAGACTAAGAAAACTATAAAAAAAAACTGTTTTTCTTCTTGGGGGAGTAGTTTCAGAAAAATATTATTTATTTACTCAAAGAGGTCTTTTGATAAAACAACTAATCTAATAAAGTAACCATATAAATCATGTCTTTAACCCCTAAAGAAATGTTTAACACGGTTTGTTAATTGTATAAATCTAAGGTAATTAGGATATTTAACATAAACCCAAAATGAAAATTCAAATATTCAAATATCAAAATTATTAATAAATGAAATAGCGTAAGTCTTTAAAAATGTGCGGTGAAAAAATCGCACTTAGGTATCTAAAAAGTCATTTTATTATTTTCGAAATAGGGTTTTAAGTTCACGACTTAAACATTATAGTTTGGTTTGATTTTTTTTATTCCTCGAGAACAGTGTACCTTGGACCTTGACTCTTTATTATGTGGGAGAATGGCATAAAATACACTATGCTCAAGAATAACATTGTAAGTAAATTATATCAACATTTAAAAAGGTATTACATATTTTTAGAACTACGAATTGATTTCAATAGTGTGATTTGTGAATCAAAACAATAGTCTGTTTAATTTAAAGAAATACATTAAAACCTCATAGTCCTAACCCCAGTAGCATGAAATTTCGGATAATTGTAACACAATTTTTGTAAAATGGAAAATATATAAGGTTATATTTTTGTTCTTGTAACAAACGCAAAAGTTAAAAGTGAATTGTGAGAAAAAGTAAAAAGTAATTAACCATAAATAACTACAGTATTGTAAAAGCCTACACTGTAAATGCAAAAATAGACTATTACGTGCTATACATAAGTAATTTTTATTAACTTTAAAGGTGTTTTAAAACAGAGCCCAATTAGGCGCTAAGAAAATATATTTAAACACTGTAAAATGCCCATAGGGGAGAAATAAATAATGTATTCCATCTGAGTCAAAGTATAAAAAATGAGACTAAATAATAAAATATAACAAAAGTGATAAAAGAGTACTAAGAATGTCAAAAATAAGTATCAATATAAAACAAAATTCAAATGAGCTACTCTATAAGAGTGGGGTTAGCAAGTGACTCCATCCACGTTGTCTTGTAGTAAAAAAAAAACGAAGGTCCCCTTTATGTTTAGCGCATTCTGCGGGGGGTTTTCGTAAGTGTTTAGACAGGATATTACGTGCTGTGTTCGAATGTTAAGGACTTTTAATAATGTGATTATTGTTGTGTTTGTGTTATACTAGTCGTAATTTGTTTGTGTGTTTCAAGGTTATACCAAGGATGGAAACCCCTCCCCCTCATTACTTCATTATTAGCTCAACGTTGTCAGCTTATCAGGCAGAGTGCGAGTGCTTTCACGCCTTGTGATGTGCTACGAGAAAGTTTTAAATTTACATATTTTTACTAAATTATTAAAAATACCCAGAGGAACTAAAGTGGCGAGACTCCGCGAGCAAAGCTGGACTGAGGGTACCTGTTGGTAAGCTCATAGTGTGTCATGCCAGCTCTAATAAGACTGGCTTTGTGAATGGGAGCAAACTAGTAAGTATTTCAGTCTTAAGGAAAATAGATTAGTTCTGATTACCGTTCAGATATGAAGATTTGAAGAGGGGTTCACTAATCTATTTATGAATTACTTGGAAGAAGGGTCTATTAAAACATTGGATAATAGTAGTGTTATTGGCGACCTGGCCCACTCGAGATAGTATTGTGATTTTACCCTCCTCCTGCCCTCTCCCCTACACCCCCTGACCTGGCTTCCCTCACCCCATGACCTACTTTCCTCTGATTGGCTGTTATTTCCCCACTCCCCTCCAGCCGTCCAACCACGTACATGTTGGGGAATAATTATCGTTAATTGATTATTGTTTATTAGGAGTGTCAAGGCGGACGTGTTGGTTCTTGTTTAATTGGCAGGTGTTTTTTATTCATCGATTAGGGCGGCGGACGTGTTGGTTCTTGCTTAATTGGTGAATAATTATTGTTAATTAGGAGTGTCACGGCGGCCTTGTTGGTTGGAGTTGGGCGTTCCTCGCGCCATGGCTGGAGACCCTTCTCTATCAAAGGTAGGATGGGGGGGCTGTCGAGGTGCTGCGACCCTTCTCTATCGAGCTTCAGTCGTGTAATGCCAACTTTCTCCTTCACTCCGCTGTTGGTTTCCCCCCCTCCCGCCCCTCCCCCTACAGGCTGCAAAAAACCAGTTGATTCTTGCTTAGAGACGAGTTGAGACAAGAATAGCAAGTGTGTTCAACCCTTCCCCCCTCCTGGCACCAGGTTGGTGGGCAGACAAGTCAAGACAAGAATTATATCATGTGTTATGTCACAACTCTAGCTGGCATATGCACAATCAGGGGCCACCGAATCCTCAGTTAGGGGCCGCTATCCCGGTACAAAAGTCTACTAAAATTGATTGGTCGGTATCGTCTTTCACAACGCACGGATGTGTGTATCCGTCATGGACAGGACAACATGGGTTTTTTTTCCATTGCGTGTTATGTCGCAACCCTGGCGCCAGGTTGGCGGGTCGTCGAGACAAGTTGAGACAAGAATATTAATTGCCTCAGGGCAACGGTTTTTTTCCCTGGCTCGACAAGACGAGTTGAGACAAGAATATATATTTAGGTCATCGTGGCGTCAGGTTGGCGGGCAGACAAGTCAGGATAAGAATATATCGTGTGACGTCGAACGAGGGAGGGAGGGTATAAAGAGGGGCACGCCCCCACCTGGTTGTCTATTTATAAACGTTTGTAGAGTCAGGTAAGATGGACAAGTTACAGCAGCTGGTAAATATTGTCGACGCGGTGCAGACCGTAAAATTGTGTGATCTAGCCGTAGATCAAAAGTACTCGGTGGATAAACTAAAAGCCGTCAATACAAAGTTCGGGAGACGCCTAATAGCCTATCTAGACGGTGAGTTTTGTGTATTTCTACCCTGTCGTTTTGTACTCTTACAGATGAAGACGTGTGTGAGTTAAATAAAGAAAAACTGGTATTTACCTGCGCCGGAGTAAAATCAGGTTCACCTACCATTGTGAACTTTGAACGCGTTTAAGCGGCGGTGCAGTTACCAACGGGCGGCGGTGCGGTTAGTACGGAACGTTCACCATGCTTGTAACAGGCTATATTAATTTAATGTTTGTTGGTCATACGATTGAGGGGTGTGCCTATATGACGGGGGAGAATGTTCAGTGTGGCGGTATGTGATAGACAGGTAATTTACAAAATAAAGGAGCGAGGCTATATCGAGTTTTGCGACTCGACCTGTCACACGATAAGAGCGATGGAAGTACTACCCTATGAGAGAATCGAATCGACTTACATGTGTGATATGACGTGCGCCGTTTACAACTTCCGCAAGGGGGACGTGGTAGCTGTGTTGCCACGACCACCACCGCCGCCCTTCCGACCGCCGCAGCACACGACGCCGCCGCCGCCCCCCGAGACACAGGTGAACACCACGCCAGAGTCACAGGCGTACCCAGCCTCAGAGAACCCGCCACCAGAGTCGTCTGTCTACCGGTCAATAGAGTCACCTGCGTCAGATTCACTGGCGTATCCACAGTCAGAGTCGTCTGTCTACCAGTCACCTACGTGCCCGCCATCACCGGAGGTAAAGTCCGAAGAACCTGTAAATCTCGAGGATTTAACAATTTACAGAAATTATTCAAACGTTAAAATTATAGGTGAAATGCCCGCCGACTACATACTCAGTCTGGGCAGTTTCGGTAACGTTTTCCTTCCAAAGTCAATATATTATTTGGATTGTAAGCTCTTTAAATCTAAAGCACGCTGTATGATATATCTCGGAGGACAAAGTGTGATGTTTAAAAGTGAATTAATAAACTAGGCGTACTCTGCTGCTGTAATCGGAGCTAGCGGTGACATTTTGAAAAAAAAAAACCTTAGAGTTTGTGAGTGTTTATTTGTTTTACTGCATCTCCAATTGACATTATGCCGTTTAAATGCCACGGATCCTACGCAAAGATCTCCAATCTTATTCGGCACAAATGTCATCAAAATGATGTTCACCATGATACCTGTTGGGACGAGAAGGTATTATGCAGTGCGTTAGACCTGATCGAGAAAGAGGAATACAATCGTGTCAAGTGCTTAAACGAACTTGAGAAAAACAAAGTTATAACGTTGTGCTATCGGAAGAACCCGAACCTAATGTTATTGTGCTTGAGTTTGTTGGAAGAGTAAGATTGCCAGGTAAAAACTGTGGAGACATCTATACTTATAAAATAACATGTCCTGACTGACTGACTGACTGCATTCACATCGCCGAGCGCAAACTATCAAGGCCACAAGCATGAAATTCGGACTGTATATTCATTTTGTTATGTAGGCACCCACAAGAAAGGATTTTAGAAAATTCCACCCCAAAGGGGTCAAAATAGGGGATGATAATATGTATGAAAGTCCGTCATTTTGAAAGTTAAATAAACCAAATTTTGTATTTCGGTTATTGACGTAAAACAAATAAATACGTGTTTCAGGAATTTTGGAAATTTTATTTAATAAGGGATGAAAAAGGGGGTGAAAGTTTGTATCGGACTTGCATTATTTTTGATCTGAGGTCAAGTTATGGTCATCAACGTAACGTAATATTTTAAATTAATCTGTAAATACATATGTATATTTTCGTATTTGTATATAATCAACTTCCACGCGAGCAAAGCCCTGGGCAACAGCTATCTAGTAAAATATATAAAACTTTAACGGGACGGAAGTGGGTATATTGGTCAACACCAGAGTCAAAGACATACGTCAAATATTTGTTATGTGTTTGGTGGGTCTAAAATTATTTAAAAATTCATGTGATGAAGAAAAATAAATATGTATTTAATAAAAATAAAGATTTATGTTTAAAATAAATACATTTTCAATACAGTGACAAATAGAAATAAAGTGATTTTAATTAAAATTAATGAAAAGGAGTCAAATATATTTCGACTGGTGCGATCTCTAGACAAATATGTGAGCATTAAATGAAGAAGTGAGGAAACATCAAAGAAAACTTTAGTATACAAAGTGACCACTGAAAGTGACAGTGTTCGTTCTTCCTAGAGAATCAAATGGAACCCGACTTTGGGTGTGTATGGTAGTAATTTTTAGAATAGAACTTGTTCAAGATAGGGTGTAATGAGGTGGACTGAATATAACTAGTTCTAGACAGGGATGAATGGAATACTTTTGTAATTCAGGCAATTAACTTTTTTTCTAATGCCGTAGAATAAAAAAGTATAATTAATGTTCTGAATATTACTTGAGTGAACTTGAACCCACTATTTTACATAATATCCCAATCTTGAAACAAATTATAGACTTAAGAGTAAATATAAATACAAAGGAATAATATAAAATACAAATAGGTACTAAATGTTAAGATCATTTCTTATAATCCATTCATTATTGATAACATTTATACATTCAGTTAAGTGTTAAATTACTGGTCTGGGGCTTGGTTGTTGCGTTCATAATTTAACTATAATTGGTTCTGAGCCACCAATAAGTATATTATAACTAAAAAACCAATTTCGTTTAAAAAAAGTATTTTTCAAGATTTGAGGATTAAAGGGCCCTTCCCAAAATATTATTCCCTTAATGTATTTTCATTCGTTTGCTACACGTATTATATAAAACTACCTACCTCTCATATGTTTTAATAAGTTGTATAGTAGCGCCTAACTCAGCTGAGTGTTTATTTTGTGTTGGTCAGTTGGCTTTACTGTGTACAATACTTTTTTTTATTGTTTTTGTTCTAACATGGATTTATGTTATAACCTCATTGTATAATTGAATCATTACATCCATAATCATATTACAAACTTTTCTTTAGTTAAGGTATTACGCTCAGACAACATTACTTTGTACAGGATGCTGTACAATTTCCTGCTAATATAAATATGTCGGTGTAGTGACGATCAAAATGTCTTCCCGGTTATTTCGTAGTTGAAATTCGTTGTGAAATAGGGCTAGGTTAATTGGGTCAGAATCAGAGTGAGCTAATAAGAAAATCAAGAAAGTGTAATCGGAATGAAGTCAAATACAAGTGTTCCTGGCTTATTGAAGACAATATCTTTAGTGCCATTGAATAAATAAAAAAATAAAAAAATTGAATCGGTCTTTAGATTGTTGACCATGTCTAAAAGTTAATTTTGTATGTGATAATAGAACATGGCGCAGTCGGTAGTGTCTGCAGTGGATTGTCTGTAATTCGAATTTGTGGATACAACTATCTCGTCATGTATAGAAGCAGTCATCAACATGGGGTTTAATAAACCGAAGTCACTTAGGGTAATCTTAGTAACATTAAAGATTGCGGCATCTATGGAAAGTTGTGTGGGTCATTGCGGAAAAAAAACTTCGTCTCTAACGATCATGGTGTGATAATTGTATTAGTTACCGAATCATATCGACAAGAAAGTAAATTTTACTTCAGAAACTGTGAAAATCTGTTAAAACTTTGGTTCTTATTCAAGATGTTAGCCGATGAAAATGAAACCTCGTGTGGCGTATGTAAACACGTGGTTGGAGAAAAGCAAATCTTTGTCATGTGATATTTGTCAAAAATGGTACCATAAAAAGTGTGAAAAAGTAACAGACAAATTGTTTAAAATACTAAGT
>JBCFYV010003828.1:0-24571 GCA_039000515.1 Timema cristinae
AGCGCCGTTATGGGGCAGAAAGGGGAAGGAAAGGGCTGCGCACGGCTTTCTAAGCTTATTCTGTGATGTGGTAACTACTAATTCCAGTGTGAAACTGTGTCATTTGAGTTGATTTTTCATCTAGCTTTTATTTTTGTGTTGTAACTCTAGTTTGTTTTTATTAATTTTGCACCACCCGCGTGTTATTAACTGTTGGGGTTTTTTATGCTGTATAGACTATAGTGTTATTTATTATTTTGTGCATATCTTGTCACAGTAAAGTAAAAATGGCAATGTCAAAAACAATACAGTTTAAAAGCAATTGCATGAGTACTCCTTTTTTGGCAAATCTAAAAAAGGACCTTAGTAAAATAACGGCAAACCTTTGAAGAAGTAGCGCCGAAATATTGGCACGCCAAGGTACTTGTAGAACACTCTTGCGGCCGATATATCGGCGCCAGCTAAATCTTGCCGGGTAAGTTTATTTTTAATAATTAGTTTGCACCACACACAGTATTCTAAATGTTAAGGTTTATTTCATACTTTTCCAACAGATAGCACCATTGTCTTAAAAAAAACTATTTATTTTGAACAGTTAAATGCTGCAGTAATGCTCATTGTTTAGTGTGTGGTGTGAATTCATTTCTAGTTTATGGATTTTTCCTTATTCCTTATTTATATAAATATAATTGCTTCTTTTATTTTCCTTACTAGTTTTCTTTTTATATATTATTTATTATATTATCATTGTTTAATTCAAAGTTTATTATTTTTAAGTGTTGTTTAGTTTAAATACCTTAGCTAGGCAATGGCTGGTCCAAGTTCTGGGCTAAATGACTCGGAGATTTTAAACTATTTAGATACTATTGGTGGTAACATCGACTTTGTGAATGAAAGTGATTCTGACATCACTAGTGACAATGATAATTTGCCAGATCTTAGGAATCCAGCTATTCATAACATGTCTAAAAGTGATGAGAATGATATGGATGATGAAGACTACAGGTAGATTCTGTCACCTGAGCAACCTCTTCCCTCTCCCCTTTAAATGATTTTACAAAATGTTGTGTAGTTCAGAATAAAATTAACTACAAACACCAAACTAGTATCAAATTTTTACATACATAAATTCTCTTTCTTGCAGAATGACTGATAAAAAAAAGGAAAGACGGGAAAAAATAATCATTCTTAACTCTGAATTATAAATTTTAATTCAATTTTCAGATTTTCCAAAATTTTGAATCTTTTTTACATTATAACTAGTCTATCAATTTATGTATTTTTTTATATAATTCTTCAATGTCTAATGTTAAATGTGATTTTTTTGCATATATATATATACACAAGGCACGTCCAGAAAGTAAGAGTACTCGATTTTTCTATTTTAAAAATAAAATTGTATTTAAAAACAAAATTACAGGATTTTGTTGGTATGTATGTCGGTTATTTCTCCACGTAGTCACCATCCCGTTCTATGCAGATTGTGAGCCGTGGCACAAGCTTTTTGATGCCCTCCTCAAAGAATTCTCCCGCCATCTCCTTCCAGTTCAGGACCTCTTGTTTCACCTCCTTGTCATTGAAAATTTGTTTCCACCCATGTGAGTCTTGAGGGAGGTTGAAAAGATGAAAGTCTGAAGGCGCCAAGTCAGGAAGTATGCGGGGTGGTTCAAAATGTCCCAACCGAATGAGTCCAAAAGCTCCTTAGTGGCGTTGGCCGTGTGCGGGCGGGCGGCAGAAATTCGATCAAAATGATCCCTTTTCGGTCCCAAAACATAGTGGCCATAATTTTTTTGCCCGAAATTGAGGTTTTGAATTTTTTGGCAGATGGGGAACTGGTGTGCCTCCACTGTAATGACTGTCTTTTTGTCTCGGGAGTGTAATGAGCCACCCAGGTTTCATCTCAGTCACAATCGAGCTCAGAAAATCCTCACCTTCCAATTCAAATTGCTCAAGGAACTTGCGAGCGCTAGTGACCTGATTCATTCACTTTGTGCTGCTCTGTCAGTTGTTTGGGACCCATCTTGCGACCAATTTTCGGAATCCCAGCGTTTCTGTAATTGTTTCGTTTAAGAGAGATCTGGAGAGTTGTGGAAACATCGCAGAAATTTCATCCACTGTCGATTGGCGGTCTTCACAAAAAGTTTTCTCGATTTTTTGCACCAACTCATCGGTCAAAATGGAAGGTCTTCCACACCTCTGATTGTCATAAACATTAGTTCTGCCTTCATTAAACTCACGACACCACTTAACACGTTTATTCGGATCATAACACCTTCGCCATAAACAGTTTTGATCCGTGAAAAAATTTCAGTCGGTGTTTTTCCTTCAGCGAGAAGGAACCTGATGACAGCGCGCACCTCACACTTGGCGGGATTTCTTATCGACATACTTCACACAAACGGACACTACAAGGCGAGTTTTCATACTAACGAGGTCCGCCTGTGCTCGTTGTGTTAGGAAAAACCCCACTACCACTCAGTGTTTCCAACCTCGGAAAAAAAATTCTCACAGCACGAGAGGGCAACCAGTACTCTTACTTTCTGGGCGTGCCTTGTATATAAGCTTAAAATATGTTTTATGGGAAAATTTAAAATTCTAAGAGGTAAATATATGAAAGTTAGCCTGAAATATTGAAGAAGTTGTGGTCAACAGCTTATATTTCTGTCATATCCCACATTATTATCTTGCAGTTGATTATAAAAAGTATCATGATGGCTACAAAAATATTTCAAGATTAATAAATTAAAAAGGAACTTAAGCTTTATAATCATATTTGATTTGGTTTAAGAATAAGATTAAACATCTTTATGAAATCTCTGCTTACAAATGTCTAAATTTTGTTCTTTGTAAACGTGAGAACGAAAAGGTTCAAAAATTAGAGCAATTGTTTTAAAAGATCGAAGAACAACCTGATAAATGGTTACAGTTGATTTTGCAGTGTCCAGAAATTTAGCATTGAAAGAATAAAATCTCGTAAAGTTTTGGAGAGGAAAATAAATTATAAGGAACAAAAAAGTACTGTAAAAGAATGGACTAGATGTAAGATATGTCGTAGGTGAGATACATAAAGAGTAAAATAAAGATGGGCCACTCGAATCTTCGAACCCTCGAATCCACCGAATCATGACAAGTATTTAAGATTCGAGAATGCGGTAGTTAACTGCATTTGATGGTCGAATCTTTCACCTCATAAAAATTACTTAGTTAGGACTACTTGAAAAGCACAACTTAATCCGTAATCTTTATTTTGTCGGACAAAAGCGATTAGCATGAATAAAATCATAATTTAAAAAAAAAATTGTTATGTGTGGAAATCTTAAGTGCTTAAAACCCTACCCTCCCTCCCTCTATGGAAAACTTGGACTCGACCGTTTCAGCACATGCTCACTTCTAAAACTTTCGCCTCACAAGCAATCTTTTAAATATTTTAATGAACACATTAAAACTCTTAAAATATCAAAACTATAATTACAAATAAACTCGAAATAAATAAAATTATTACTATTGTTAGCACCACATCTTACTACCTGTTTGTGTTATACGCACTTACGCTAAGGTGTAATGGTAGGGTGATTGTGAGATGAAATGTAGGGCCTACGTTTTAACGTGGGATCCAAACCACGATGGAGGCTTGGCATTCCACACATTCACAAGTTGTGATTAATAAACCTCTTGTCAGAGATGGAAATGAATAAAAACAAATTATTGCTTTTTTAACAGAAATAAAAACACGTTACAAATGATACAAAGTCAGCCGTTTTTACACACGATACAAATTCTGCTGCCATGACGAATATTATGTTTACTCACCAGATTGATGATTAAAATAAAGATGCTGTTAATTATTTCTACCCAACTGGTTTAAATCATCTGCAACTATGCAAATAACCCCAATTTATTGCATATGATCCTTAAGTTATACATTTTGTTGGGTTTCATGAAAAATAAGCACTGTCGACAGTCAGACACATATAGAACTGTTTTTTATGTGTACCGGCCTACGTATTGTATATTGATTGTTTGTTTACAATCGATTCAGGTAATCTTATCACGAGTTTTAAGAATCGAATAATGACTTGCTAACTGATTTTTTTTTTTAAATTGATTTTAACTAAGAGTTTATTATTTTATAAATAGGTTATTGAAGTAATTGTAAATTTTTTATTTTTTCTATCTTATTAAAACAAATTATAATGCTTTAATAATGATTAAAGTTGATCAAAGGAAAACTAGACATAATCTGTTTATTTCACATGTTTTTGTAGAATGTTAACTCATTCTAACAACCCTTTTAAAAATAACTAAAATACACTCAAATTTGTATTGATTTGATTTCTAAACAATAATATATCTAGATGGTTTAATTTGGGTGGATTTTAACCTGTAACTTGTGAGGGGTGGTTGGGTTTGATTCAAATTGAAACCATGATTAAAATAAATCTTAACTTACAGTTTAGGTTTATATTATGTAATGTAGGTCTATTTGTTGATCAGTAAAATTTCTAACAATTTGCAAGGATACGGATTCAAGATCCGAAAATAAAATGTAGACTCTGATTCGAGATTCGGATTTGATAAATAGTTTGTTCGACCCATCTCTAATAAAGCGTATAAATACTCTGAAGACAACATGACACTAAAATCAAATTATGTTATGGCTTCAACATTATATCAGATTGCAAAACCAAGTTTTCAAATTTGCATAAAACTGCCTTCTGTAGTTCAATATATGATCTAACTTGTGTTTCTGATAGAGCTGATGCAGCATTTGCAAGTGCGGTTCTTCAGGAGATTGGCCTCATTAGTGAAGAGGACAAAAGTAAAGTAATTAATAGAATGAGTATTAGAAGAGAAAGGCCAACTAATCGAAAATACTGCAAAGAAAGCCATAATGAAAGCACTAAAACAACTAACAAAGAACTTTATTTTGACAGAAGACGAGACAAAACTGTAGTAAAGGAAAATATAGAGAGCAAATATTACAGGAAAGCCATTGTAGAAGAACTTGTCACTTATTGAAGAGCCTGGATCGAAATACATGAGACATGTGGCACCACATTCTACCACTTGAAAGGATATAAAGGATAGCATTGTGTCATTTTATATTGTTAATAACCGACCCCTGAACATAACTACTGTAGGATGATGGACCTGTGAGTAATGCTGGAACTACTAATGGTGTCATCTCTGTACTAGAAAAAGAAATAAGAAAGCCACTACAAAGAATGATTTGTCTATTTCATGGAAATGAACTGCCCTTATGTTTTCTGGATGGAAAGACAAAAGGACCAAATGAGTTTGGTAGTGAAATAGGCAAGAACCTTGAGATTTCTCGAGAACTCCTTGTAATTGAATTCACACCGATCAAAAATAGCCTGCCTCCCTTGGAAGTTAAGGGTGATTTGAGTACAGACCAAAAATATTGATTTGAAATGTGCCATGCAATCTCTAGTAATATGTGCTCTTATGAACTATGAGGAAACCACGTAAACTTGAGCATTCAATGTGGCCGACAATGGCAAGTCACCTACTTCATTTGTATGTGGGATCGAAAATCCACCATAAAATCTGGATATGATGGCACAGTACATTCTTAAAATATATGCACCTGTTTGAGTCAACATAAAGCTTAAACCATCATGCATAATGGCTCAAAGCACTTATGGAGACTTATTAAGTATTCCCGATTGCTCCTAGAGCTCCTTCGAAATGCAATTGACCAGTCATTTAAAGGATCGCCTACTTTACAGCACCTGAAAATCTGCTGTGTGGGATAACTGACGAATGCAAACAGCTGAGAGAGCTAGGCCTATGTCGACTACTTAAGGCTCTGCCTACCCATAAATGCACGGTTCTAAACAAAATTTAAAAAATATATATATATTTGATAATTCAACATTGTTGTTTTTTATTTATTTTAGTAACATATCTTGGCATCTTTCATAATTCTTATGGAATTTTCAAACCATGCTAAAAATAGTTATTGAAATATTTTCATTAAAATGTTTCCATTTCAATGCATTTTAAATGGGAAAACAAAAATTATTAATGTATTTATTTATTTTCTTTGTACCATTAAGCTAGAGTGTTTGTTTATAACATATTATTTAATGAATAATTTCTTTTTCTTTTTAGACATATTTTTTAATTTGGGTTAGCTTCAATAATCATGATGATATTGAGCTCTAACGACTCCCAAGTCGACACTCTAGTCAAAATACATGGTTTTAAATACAACTTTTCCTTATGCAACTAGTTGTCTTAGCTGATAATAGGTGTCGTTAGTATGATCATAACCCATTTACAAGCTAGTATCATTTTGCAAGCGTTGGCTAACCTGCTGTATCGAAATGCAGGCGGCAGTGTAGGGTTAAACTAATCTCTGTGACCTTCTTGAGTCAAAGAAACATTGATACCATGTGCATTGGGATAAGAAGGGCCAATGTCCAATTATGAAAATTTGCTAAATTAAATATAAACATCTTAATATATTCAGTAACTAAAATACAAAGTCTTCCTGCTGTGTGAATAAATATAGTTGGTCCCTACTTACTTCAATAAGAGTATTACTCTAGTGATACATTATTTTTAAAGAAAAACCCACATGCTTCTCCATACACAAAGTTTTATGACATTAGCCCTTATTTAACTGAGGCAGTAAAACATCTAAAATTCTTCACTCTTATCTTATATTCTTTCTTGGGTTTTCTCATTCTTGAGCACTACACATTATAATAATAAGTGTTAATATTCAAAGTATAGGAAAACTACTGTAAAATGAATTTTTAATCCACTATTATAATAAATAAAAATAAACATTCCTGCTCTTATCAAACATAGTTATTTTAAATAAAATTTGGTCTAAATGTAATTTGGAGACGTTCTCAGTATAATTTTATATACTAGTTTTTATTTTACGGTCTAGGATTTGACTCTCATTGGACTTTGGAAAAAGTTATTTTTCAAAAAGTTAATGAACAAAGTTTTTGGTAGTCAAGATGTGAAAATGTTAATTTTATTTTATTAGCTTGTTAAATGTGATTACTTTAATTTGAACCTGTTGCATTATCGCAGTTTGTGCGCTCGTTTCGGAAGAAATGTATCGAATCCCGAACAATAATTACCCACGGTGATTACTTTTTATATAATTAACAATATGTGACCTTTTTGCTTTCGAACAAAATCCAATGGATTGTATAAATTTTGAGGTTGAGAAGTATTTACAAAATAGTATTTTATATCCTTGTGAATAACAAGTTTATGAAGAAAGGGCACACAAAGAAAATCAAAGATATAATTGATTATTTAACTGCTTGTAGTAAAGGGTAAGTTTTTTTAATGGTATGCATATTACTGGCGCTTAGGCTATCTGTATCTACTATTTAAGTACAATGGATGAGTAGCGATACTATTTTATTTACTGTAGAAATAATATCAAAATTAAGATACAAATAAATATTTCGCTATAACAATGCAGCGATTATTCTGATATTTCAAGTACTTTTTTTTTTTTAAAAAAAGCTCTTAGCTGAAAGTAAATGTTACAATAAGTGCGTTACAGAGTTTAGTATGTTCAAAATCTCTTGTGCCTTGGCCGAGTTCGTATCACGCTAGTACTAAGTAATTTCAACCTAACAGGGAATCGAACTAGTCAAGTTACTAGAGCTGATTAATTTATGCACTCAGTGCTCAGTCATAGCACTTTAGCAATATTGACCACGACATGAAGCCGATGATAAGTAAAATATATTTAAAACCATTATAATTAATGAACTTTTGTGTTCCCTATGCCAAAAAGTAAGTAAGTAAGTATTTGATACCCGACCCACCTCTGTTGTATTGTGGTCAGATTTACTGGCTTCAGATCCTGAAGTCCCAAGTTTGATCCCCAGTGCTCCTAATTCTGTCTGTGAAGCAGTGGGTCTGAAACGGAACCAAAATCAACCTCGTGAGGACAAATGAGGAGATAATTGAATCAATAAGTAGCTCTTCAGTCTATAAAACTGAGATAAAAGTCTGGAGGGCTCGTTGTGCTAACCACATGGCACCCTCAGCTTGAAAATGTTGGCACTATCTTTGCCAACATATGGTAGCCTCTCGATTGGTATAGCCTGCTTGCAGGCTGACACCATGGAGATATTACTCAAGTTAAAATCTACCAATAGGATAAAAAATTATTCCCAAAAACATTTATTTCTGGAAAATTGTGTAAATCCTATATATGTTTGAAAACTGTAAACACCGTATTAAATAAGAGATACCCACTTCAGTGGCTGAGTGGTCTAAGGTGTCACTAGTGTTAAAAAATGCCTGCTGATAGCGGAGCGCTTGGGGTGCAAATCCTGGTCGAGTCTATTGAGGGTAGTTTTTCCTAAATTGTTTCCCCATCTTCCAAAATAAAAATGCTGGTTGATAACCTCTCAAATGCTTCTTTCCTCATTACCACCCAATTAGATTATCATATATGCGTATAACATGAAAAGGTAGTATGACGTGGTGATATCAGTAATAAAAATAAGATATATTTATAGTCAAAATTGTTATAGTCTTCGAAATGAAACTGCTTTTAAAATATGTTATTGCCTCCTTAGCCTTTAAATTTTAAAAATTAGCCAAAGCACAGTGACCAAATTTAGCACATTAAATTTTAGTTATTTTTTATTTCACCCGCTTACTAATAAACTCAAATAAATGGTACGACAAATTCATAAGCTACATACTCTCTCGTAAAGGTTATTTATTATAGTTAGTGACAAAATCTTCAAAAATAAGTTATCTCTAATTTTACCTTAAATAAATTTTTCTCTGATAAATAAGTGTACATTATTATTTATCATTGCCCTCACCAGATATTTATTTGAAAAAATTTCAAAAGTGGTATAACAGCATTAACCTGGAGTCACGTGACACTTTGATATGCTAATTACTCAAAATGGGTACGGGTACAAAACTTTCTCTTTGTGGTACAAAACTTTGGCATGAAAAAATTCAAAAGTGGTAAAACAGCATTATCCTTGAGTCAGCACTTTGATTAGCTAATTACTCAAAATGGGTACGGGTAAAAAACTTTTTCTTTGTGGTACAAAACGGTACAAAACTAGTACAAAACTTTGGCATCAAAAAATTCAAAAGTGGTACAACAGCATTAACCTGGAGTCACCACGCTGATATGCTAATTACTCAAAATGGGTACGGGTACAAAACTTATTTGTGTTACAAAACGTTACAAAACTTTGGCATCAAAAAAAGTTCAAAATCAAAAGGGGTACAACTGCATTTACCTGGAGTACGTGGAGTACTCACTTTGATATGCTAATTACTCAAAACGGGTACGGGTACAAAACTTTTTCTTTGTGTTACAAAAATAGTACTAAACTTTGGCATCAAAAAGGTTCTAAATTCAAAAGTGGTACTACAGGTTAATGGACTTCTAGCTGACTGAAATGGATAAGCTAATTTTTCTGCTAGAGAGTGTGATTGTATCTTGACGTTATATCTCCCCACGCTTAGTCAAACTTGGTCGCCTACACACTTTGCGTTCCGGCACTACACTTCTTATCTCTCTCAGTTCTTGGAAAAAGTTTGCTTGCTGCCTTTACTGATTACCGGTCGTGGTCGCCAGTCTCCCAATTGTTTAAACAAACCAGTAATTCTGCCAACCTGTTGGCTGGAATCCACCAGTTTGTATAACATTAGCAACGCCATCTATTTTGAGAGTTGAAAGCTCAACACACCGCCAGAGAGGGTCTTAAAGCCAGGATAGAACATAGAAAAGGAATAAGAAAACTTGTTATTCGAGCTATAAACTTCAAATCTGATGACTATATTTATATAATCTCTAGGTTTGTCCTCAAAGTAATAGAGGCAACAATGACCAAGCACATAAGTGAGGAGGAATTAAACTGTTAATTACAAGTATAGCACAAGCTCTTAAAGACCTTCCATCTGTAGACTTTCTCCGTTATTCGTGTCACATGCAAGCCGTTCAAAGAATGTTTAAATTAGTTATTGAATCCTCATTTGCTGTATGTGGGGCTTCAGCAAGAGATGAGTTTTTTAAAGCATAAATATAATCGAAGAAATTGATGCCAAAATTTGAAACTAAGAAACATTCCAATATTCAATTTAAGTGACAATGTTATTCTTTAAGAGAAACTGATGACATTTTTTCCTATTCTGTTGAATATTTAATATACATACTTTTATACAGTGAATAATTGTATCCTCTAAATGTATGTTGCTTTTATAACACCTACATATCCACAAGTATTTATATCTGCTTTGGATAGTATTATATTTATTGAAATTCCATTTAAAAAAATCACAAAATTTTTTGAATTATTAACTAATATATATTGCACTAAAATAAATATCTTCTTGGAAAAGTTTTAATGGTTTAAATGAAAAATATGCTTTTATATTTATCAACAATACTGTTTAAAGTGTTTAAAAAAAAAATTACAGTCCACAATATTTTATATACTTATATACGAGGGTGATCCCAAAGATAAGGTCTCTTATTTTTTATTAATTTAAAAAAAATTACTTGCAATAATTTTTACATTTCTTATAAGATTAAACAATTACCTATTTTTCTACATAATCCCCATTTTGGTCGATACATTTTTGTAGACGCTCTGACAGCTTTTGTATTCCTATTTCATACCAGCTCACCGCCATGTCCTTGAGGAATCGATGAACCTCGTCTTTCACTTTGTTGTCGTAGCTGAATCGCTGTCCTGCCAAATGTTCCTTTAACTTAGGGAACAGGTGATAGTTGCTGGGTGCCAAGTCCGGACTATAGGGTGGGTGTCTGATGATGTCCCATCCAAACTTTTGCAGAAGCTCGACAGTTTTGACGGGTGATGTGTGGGCGAGTGTTGTAATGGAGAATGCTTATACCCTTGCTCAAAATTCCTCTTTTTCGGTTCTTAATTGCCCATCTCACTTTTTTCAAAGTCTCAGGTTACCGATCAGCGTTTATTGTGGTCCCAGTAAGCATAAAGTCGACCAACAATACTCCCTTTTGATTCCAAAAGATGGTTGTCATGACTTTACCGGCAGACTGTGTTTGTTTGCATATTTTCTGCTTCGGAGAAGAGGAATGCCGCCACTCCTGCGTTTGTTGTTTCATCTCTGGGGTGAAGTGAAATGCCCAGGTTTCATCCCTGTGACAATAGAGTCCAAAAAGTCTTCATTATCCGCATAGCGGCGAAGAAACTCGCGGGAAGAATCTACATGTTGCCGCTTGTGATCTTCTGTCAGCATTTGTGGAACCAATCGAATGCAAACCTTCTGATATTGCAACTTTTCTGTTAAGATCCTCTGTATGGTGCTTCGGGACACCCCAGGGACCAAAATGCAAAGATCATCCAGAGTGATCCGGCGATCTTCATGCAGGCTTTCCTCGATCTTATCAACTGTCTCGTCGAAAATTGATGGTCTCCCACTCCTTTGCTCATCATGAATTTCATTACGACCAGCTATAAACTCCCTATACCATTTGCAAACATTTTTGATGTCCATGCACGACTTGCCATACACTTCGGTCAACTGGTGATTAATTTCAACAGGTGTAATGCCTTTCACATTCAAAAACCGAATAACAATGCGGATTTCGCACTTGGCGGCAAAGTTCAATGGAAGCTCCATTCTCGATGGCTGCCAGGACCAGACTGAGCGTCACGGGGAGGCGCGAGTATGTTCGGGTATGGGTGGGGGAACTCCCAATCACAACAGATATTACACAGCTGCCAAAACAGTTTTGTTATGCCCCCATCCCCTCGGAGACCTTACTTTTGGGATCACCCTTGTATATAAAATGTTGTGGTTTTTACTTAAAAGTTAATTTTTCAAGGACCTTGCGGCAGCTCAAAATATTCTCATATAGCTTCAAAATGTTGTATTATTAAAACTGATACCAAAAGCCAACTTTTGCGCCCCATTAGTAAACTTAATTTAAAAAGAGTATTTTAACTTCTGTTTTCACTCCACCCTACTGTATAATTAATGGAATTGATATTGGAAAATATTTGAATCTTTAATATTACTAAACTCCAACCTAAATGGTTGATTAACCTTTGAACTTTAGTTAGTATATTAGTTTTATAAATAATTCAAGCTAGATTATTTATAGCCAGCACATTAGCACTAAAATAGTAAATGTATTAATAAGGGGTATTCTTTCTTGTAGCTTATTCTGATACTGACAGTGATTGGAGCTCCCTTGATGGGAGGCAAAGAACAGTAGAAAGCTATTGTAAAGTGAATCGAAAGCAGACACCGCACAAACGTATTCGCAAGAAGCGTGTGATTCCTGTTCCAACACCAAGAGTTCCCCCTACTCATCCTTTGGGAGGCTTGGATTCAGCAGGAGTACTCAACTTCCAAGGTCAAGAAGAAGGTTGCGAGACCATTGATAAAGGTACAAGCTTAAAAATAATTTGTATATATTAACCCCTTATGCCCTAAAAAGTGTTGCGCACGTGATAGCAGCAGATTGCCAAAGAGCTACATAATGTGTGGAGCACTTTGCTTCCCATTCGTCACATGGCAACACCACTCAAATTCCAGGTGTGTTTAATTATCTTATACACATTTCAGTTAGATTATTAATGAAAGTTATTTTAGCTGTGAGAAAGATAATGGTGATTTTCAGATAGTGATTCATATGATAATATATCAGTGAAATTTATATTCCAAGTATGTCAACAGGTCTATAACTTAAACACACTAGTTCATAATAATAATAATAATAATAATAATAATAACTTAGACTGGGTTAGTGTAGAGAATGATCTCTCTCTGTTTCCATATACTGAAGTTTCAAATATATCTACAGTAAATTTAAGCAGTCTAGGAAAAAATTCTCCTTTCGATTATTGTATGTCCTAATTTCTATATGCCAATTTTTGCTCCAAGCATAGTATAGAGAGAAATAAATACGTTGCACAGGAGTTTTCCCTAGTGCAAGTGATAAGGAAAAACTCATTGAAATTATTTTAATACAACCCCTGATGAAATGAGGGCCCACTTTGAATTGTGCATTTTAATAACCCTAATGAAAAAATTAGTAAAATTGAACTGAAAAAAAAAATTGAAACCTCGTTTATGCGGAAATGATGCCATTCATTAGATTCAAATTAATATTAAGAATTTTATTTTTCTGACAGTGATTATAGAGCTTCAAAAGAAAGTTATGTAATAGAATACCTCAATAATAAATTTAAAAATGTGTCCACACTCTTGGAGGATGAGGATACTGATGAAATTCTTATTAAATTTAAGGATCCGCAACTAAAATATATGTGGGGTCAAATTACTGAAAAACTAAATTTTGTATTATACTACACTTCACTGAATTGAATATACATCTACGAATGTTCCAGAAAGGATTTTAAAAACACCTTAAATTATTTAAGTACTTTTTTTTTTAATTTCACTGTTCCAGAATATTAAATATTTTTCTCAATAATTTATGTTAAAATTGTGGCTATGATCTTTTGGTATACTGATAATTAAATAAATTGGGCTATATAAAAGAAAATGTAACTGACTTAACTGTTATATTTTATTAAATTTATAACGTTGAAATTAGCATTACACATTGTAGAGTTTCTCCAAATTTAAATATAAGGCTTCTTGGACGCAAGGCACCAAGTAAAGTAAGACACTTGGACGGCTGTTGACTTTATGATATTGATGACATAACAAAACATTATTTATTGAACAGCATCATCACCACTATTTACATATTAACATTAGTGGGGCAGGGATGAGGAATTTAGAATTTGTATAAAATGCCTCTATTTCTCTGTCACATGGAGCTTGGCTTAGTTCAAGAATGACACATTAGACCATGCTACCATTGATGAATTTAATGAATAAAATTATCAATTAAACTAATATAGTTTGATTTGATTTAGTTTGTATCCATACCATAAAAATAATAACAGAAGCATGTCTGGAAAGTAAAGATACATATCATTGTTTTAACTAAACTTATACTGAAAACTACTTGCATATGGATAAGATTTACTTCTCAACATATTAATCGCCATTGTCCAAACACTTAATAAGCCAGGGAACCAACTTCTATATCCCTGAGTCATAAAAGTCTGCCGCCTAACCTTTAAACCATGCTATAACTTCTTCTTTAACCTCATCATCATTGTAGAATTTTTTTTTCCACCCAGTTGTTTCTTTAGGTTAAGAAACAAGTGGTAATCACTAGGTGCGAGGTCTGGTCTATAGGGCAGGTGATCCAAAACATCACATATGAAACTGTCAAGAAACTCAGTGGTGTACGCACGGTGTTGGACTGATCATTGTCTTGGAGCAGGCAAACGCCATCAGTCAACGTCGTCGTCCCCCCCCCCCCCCCCGCCTTTTGTTCTGAATGGCCCGTCGAAGCCGTCTCAAGATCTCGCAATATGCATTCGCATTAATTGTTGTGCCAGGAGGCATAAAATTAACCAGGAGAATGCATCTTTTGTACCAGAAATCTTTAGCTAGCCATGTTTGTTTGGTTTTTTTGTATTTTTTTTTTCTAACGTTGACATTTGAATTCTTTTATTTTGAAAGAATGAGTATGACACCATTGCAATGACTGCTGCTTTGATTCAGGAGTGTGGTGGTAAACCCGTGTTTCATCCGCAGTCACAGTAGAGTCCAAAAACTTATCTCCATCCTCTACGTAATGCATGAAAAATGTGAGCGCGGAACTCATCCGTGTTTTCTTGTGTTTGTCTGTTAACATTTTGGGCACCCGCCACGTGCACGATTTTTTGTAACCTAATTTTTCTTTCACAGCTTAATGAATTGTAGTGTTCGACACTTCAGGAATAATGTCTTCTTATCCTCAAACGCCGATCTGCACGAATTTCTTTTTCATTGTTTTGAAGAAGGTCTTCGAAGATCAAAGATGGTCTAATACTCCTTTGTTTGTCGTGAACGTTAGTCCTTCCTCCGAGAACTCGCGGCACCACTCCGTCACATTTTGGTGATTCATAATGTCAACATAAACAGCAGAAATTTTTTTGTGAATTTCAGCTGGGCGCTTACCTTCTGCATTCATAAAATGTATCATGGAATGTACTTAATATTTGGTGGGATCTTTGAGTGGTGCTGCCATTTTAATAATGTGTCACTGGAACAAAAACTATTTTCGTTGTGCCAAACCAAATTGAAAGTCCACTCTCCCTCCACGCAAATGCGGGTTCACTTCCTTTAATTCAACCTTCCCAATTCCTAATCCATTAGAGTAATTAGTACTTAAGCGTATAACCCGAACGGGTAGTAAGACGCGGTACTAAATAATAATAATAATAATAAATTGAAAGATAAAAGGATTAAGGTCATTGCCAGTCTACTCACACCAAGCATTAAAACTCCCCCTAGCGACATCAACGGATGTAGTTTTACTCTCTGGACACACCTCATAGATAAATTTGAATTAGGCAACATCCTAATATAAGCATAAATTTTTAATTTTTATATATATTATAAACAGATTATTTCATTTCACTAAGCATGCACAAAGTAACTGTTTGGATCTGCATATCAGTGAATAAAATCTTAAGTAGCCATGCCTTGCAACTGTATTTGCTTCTATACTCATATCAAGAATGTAAAACTGAATAAAGAATCCATTGAACTACATCCATATAGCCCCAAGATTTTGTGGTGAGTATTAGAGCAATTTTTTTTAAAAAAAATTTTTATTTATTTTTTATTCATATCCATTTGTTAAATTTAGTTTATCAGATCCTAGCCTTTTAATTGATATCCTATCAAGATAGGGTTGTTTTAACTATAAAATAGATTGCAGTAAATCTATTTTCATAAAAACATTTAAAACTATTGTTGTTTACAACAAAAAATACTCTTTATTGTTGGCCCCTCTCCCTACCCTTCTTAGTTCTACCTTTTTATCCCTATTTCTTAAGTGTAACTTTGTGGATAGTCCAAATGGTTAGTAAAATCAGGTGCACCCACCTTGGTGGCGTATTTAGCTAACGCGTTATTTTCGTGTTGAGATAGACTGCTGTTGACAGGGAGATCGAGGATCGAATCTCGCTCTTGAACTGGGGTTGTGTGTTCCCAAATGGTTTCCCACTCTCCTTCCACGCAAATGCGGGTTCACTTCTTCTATATTCATTCTTCCCAATTTTTAACCCAAACGGGTATTAAAGCGTGGTACTAAAAACCTAGCGTTAACAAAAAAAATACCTTGGTAAACAATCATTTTGCTAAAATGTTAATAGTTCCCACATGTTAAAACAGCAAAGTATCAATCATCAAAAAAAATATATATATATATATATTATTTTTAAGGTATTGAAATATCTTATAGATCTATAGACCAGGTGACTAACTTAAAAAAAACATTAAGGCCCTGCCTACCCATAAATGCACGGTTCTAAACAAAAGAATTTAAAACAAAATATATTTAATAATTCAACATTGTTGTTTTTTATTTATTTTAGTAACATATCTGGGCATCTTTTATAATTCTTATGGAATTTTCAAACCATGCTAAAAATAGTTATTAAAATATTTTCATTAAAATGTTTCCATTTCAATGCATTTTAAATGGGAAAACAAAAATTATTAATGGATTTATTTATTTCTTTGTACAATTAAGCTAGAGTGTTTGTTTATAACATACTATTTAATGAATAATTTCTTTTTCTTTTTAGACATATTTTTTAATTTGGGTTAGCTTCAATAATCACGACGATATTGAGCTCTAACGACTCCCAAGTCGACTCTCTAGTCAAAATACATGGTTTTAAATACAACTTTTCCTTCTGCAACTAGTTATCATAGCTGATAATAGGTGCCGTTAGTATGATCATTACCCATTTACAAGCTAGTATCATTTTGCAAGCGTTGGCTAACCTGCTGTATCGGAATGCAGGCGGCAATGGAGGGTTAAACTAATCTCTGTGACCTTCTTGAGTCAAAGAAACATTAATACCATGTACGTTAGGATAAGAAGGGCCAATGTCCAATTATGAAAATTTGCGTAATTAAATATAAACAATTAAACATCTTAATATATTCAGTAACTAAAATACTCACAAAGTCTTCCTGCTGTGTGAATAAATATAGTTGGTCCCTACTTACTTCAATGAGAGTATTACTCTAGTGATACATTATTTTCAAAGAAAAAGCGACATGCTTCTCCATACACAAAGTTTTATGACATTAGCCCTTATTTAACTGAGACAGTAAAACATGTAAAATTCTTCACTCTTATCTTATATTCTTTCTTGAGTTTTCTCATTCTTTAGCACTACACGTTGTAATAATAAGTGTTAATATTCAAAGTAAATGAAAACTACTGTACATTGAATTTTTAATCCACTATTATAATAAATAAAAATAAACATTCCTGCTCATATCAAACAAAGTTATTTTAAATAAAGTTTGGTCTAAATGTAATTTGGAGACGTTCTCAGTATAATTTTATATACTAGTTTTTATTTTACGGTCTAGGATTTGACTCTCATTGGACTTTGGAATAAGTTATTTTTCAAAAAGTTAATGAACGAAGTTTTTGGTAGTCAAGATGTGAAAATGTTAATTTTATTTTATTAGCGTGTTAAATGTTATTACTTTTAATTTGAACCTGTTGCATTCTCGCAGTTTGTGCGCTCGTTTTGGAAGAAATGTATCGAATCCCGAACAATAAGTACCCACGGTGATTACTTTTTATATAATTAACAATATGTGACCTTTTTGCTTTCGAACAAAATCCAATGGATTGTATAAATTTTGAGGTGGAGAAGTATTTACAAAATATTTTATATCCTTGTGAATAACAAGTTTATGAAGAAAGGGCGCACAAAGAAACTCAAAAGATATGATTATTTAACTGCTTGTCGTAAAGGGTAAGTTTTTTTAATGGTATGCATATTACTGGTGCTTAGGCTATCTGTATCTACTAATTTAAGTACAATGGATGAGCAGCGATACTATTTTATTTACTGTAGAAATAATATCAAAATTAAGATACAAATAAATATTTCTATATAACAATGCAGCGATTATTCTGATATTTCAAGTACTTTTTTTTTTAAAAAAAGCTCTTAGCTGAAAGTAAATGTTACTAACACTCTGTAACGCACTTATTGTATGTTCAAAATCTCTTGTGCCTTAGCCGAGTTCGTATCACGCTAGTACTAAGTAATTTCAACCTAACAGGGAATCGAACTAGTCAAGTTATTGAGCTGATTAATTTACGCACTCAGTGCTCAGTCATAGCACTTCAGCAATATTGACCACGACATGAAGCCGATGATAAGTGAAATATATTTAAAACCATTAGAGTTAATGAACTTTTGTGTTCCCTATGCCATAAAGTAAGTAAGTATTTGATACCCGACCGCCTCTGTTGTATAGTGGTCAGATTCACTGGCTTCAGATACTGAAGTCCCAAATTCGATCCCCAGTGCCCCTAATTGTGTCTGTGAAGCAGTGGGTCTGAAACGGAACCAAAATCAACCTCGTGAGGACAAATGAGGAGATAATTGAAGGAATATGTAGCGCTTCAGTCTAGAAAACTGAGATAGAAGTCTGGAGGGCTCGTTGTGCTAACCACATGGCACCCTCAGCTTGAAAATGTTGGCCCTATCTTTGCCAACATACGGCAGCCTCTCGATTGGTATAGCCTGCTTGCTGGCTGACACCATGGAGATCTTACTCAAGTTAAACTCTACCAATAGGATAAAAAATTATTCCCAAAAACATTTATTTCTGGAAAATTGTGTAAATCCTATAGATGTTTGAAAACTGTAAACTCCGTATTAAATAACAGATACTCACTTCAGTGGCTGAGTGGTCTAAGGTGTCACTAGTGTTAAATTGGCCTGCTGATAGCGGAGCACTTGGGGTGCAAATCCTGGTCGAGTCTATTGAGGGTAGTTTTTCCTAAATTGTTTCCCCATCTTCCAAAATAAAAATGCTGGTAGATAGCCTCTCAACTGCTTCTTTCCTCATTACCACCCAATTAGATTATCATATATGCGTATAACATGAACAGGTAGTATGACGTGGTGATATCAGTAATAAAAATAACAGATATATTTATTGTCAAAATTTTTATAGTCTTCGAAATGAAACCGCTTTTAAAATATGTTATTGCCTCCTTAGCCTTTAAATTTTAAAAATTAGCCAAAGCACATTGGCCAAATTTAGCACATTAAATTTTAGTTATTTTTTATTTTACCTGCTTACTAATAAACTCAAATAAATGGTACAACAAAATCGTAGGCTACATACTCAATCGTATAGGTTATTTATTATATTTAGTGACCAAACCTTCAAAAATAAGTTATCTCTAATTTTACCTTAAATAAATTTTTCTCTGAAAAATAAGTGTACATTATTATTTATCACTACCCTCACCAGATATTTATTTGAAAAAAATTCAATAGTGGTACAACAGCATTAACCTGGAGTCACGTGACACTTTGATATGCTAATTTCTCAAAATGGGCACGGGTACAAAACTTTCTCTTTGTGGTACAAAACGGTACAGAACTAGTATAAAACTTTGGCATGAAAAAATTCAAAAATGGTACAACAGCATTAACCTGTAGTCACCACTTTTATATGCTAATTACTCAAAATGGGTACGGGTACAAAACTTTTTCTTTGTGGTACAAAACGGTACAAAACTAGTACAAAACTTTGGCATCAAAAAATTCAAAAGTGGCACAACAGCATTAGCTTGGAGTCACCACGTTGATATGCTAATTACTCAAAATGGGTACGGGTACAAAACTTATTTGTGTTACAAAACGGTACAAAACTAGTACACAACTTTGGCATCAAAAAATTCAAAAGTGGTACAACAGCATTAACCTGGAGTCACCACTTTGATATGCTAATTACTCAAAATGGGTACGAGTACAAAACTTTTTCTTTGTGGTACAAAACGGTACAAAACTAGTACAAAACTTTGGCATCAAAAAATTCAAAAGTGGCACAACAGCATTAACTTGGAGTCACCACGTTGATATGCTAATTACTCAAAATGGGTACGGGTACAAAACTTATTTGTGTTACAAAACGGTAAAAAACTAGTACAAAACTTTGGCATCAAAAAATTCAAAAGTGGTACAACAGCATTAACCTGGAGTCACCACTTTGATATGCTAATTACTCAAAATGGGTACGGGTACAAAACTTTTTCTTTGTGGTACAAAACGGTACAAAACTAGTACAAAACTTTGGCATCAAAAAATTCAAAAGTGGTACAACAGCATTAACCTGGAGTCACCACTCTGATATGCTAATTACTGAAAATGAGTACGGGTACAAAACTATTATAAAACTTTGGCATCAAAAATTTCAAAATCAAAAGGGGTACAACCGCATTTACCTGGAGTACGTGGAGTACTCACTTTGATATGCTAATTACTCAAAACGGGTACGGGTACAATACTTTTTCTTTCTGGTACAAAACGGTACAAAACTAGTACAAAACTTTGGCATCAAAAAAAGTTCAAAATTAAAAAGTAGTAAAACAGCATTAACCCTGAGTCACCACTTTGATATGCTAATTACTCAAAATGGGTATGGGTACAAAATGGTACAAAACTTTGGTATAAAAAAAATTCAAAAGTGGTACAACAGCATTAACCTGGAGTCACCACGTTGATATGCTAATTACTCAAAACGGGTACGGGTACAAAACGGTACAAAACTAGTACTAAACTTTGGCATCAAAAAGGTTCTAAATTCAAAAGTGGTACTACAGGTTAATGGACGTCTAGCTGACTGGAATGGATAGGCTAATTTTTCTGCTCGAGAGTGTGATTGTATCTTGACGTTATGTCTCCCCACGTTTAGTCAAACTTGGTCGCCTACACACTTTACGGTCCGGCACTACACTTCTTATCTCTCTCAATTCTTGGAAAAAAGTTTGCTTGCTGCCTTTACTGATTACCGGTCGTGGTCGCCAGTCTCCCAGTTGTTTAAACAAACCAGTAATTCTACCAACCTGATGGCTGGAATCCACCAGTTTGTATAACGTTAGCAACGCCATCTATTTTAGAGCTGAAAGCTCAACACACCGCCAGAGAGGGTAGGCAGGGCCTTAAGCTGTTTAGGGAATAAATTGAATTTAGTGCAATCCATAAAAAACATTTATAGTAAAATAGTATTTTTGTAACAGAATCAACAATTTCAATATGAGTGATTTTAAGATATATTCAAATTTAAAAAAGAAGTCTGATTTTTTATTCTGCCAGAGTATAATTAATAAAAAAATGTAAATGTTACCTTCACATGCTATTACATACGAGTACAAACCGAGTAAAAAGCATGGTTTTACTTCTAAGCAGGGTCAGCCATAGATAATATACTTCTTAATTCTAATATTATATATTTCGAAGAAGGCATATAAAAGGGAATGAATACAATATGGCTTTAACAATGAAAAGAACAACATAGTTCATACTTTAAATGGCTGCCACTGGACAAAAAGATAGATATATTAAATATTTGCACACAATGTCAATTTCTAAACAGTCTTTCAGTGAGGGAATCACATATCTTTTGAGCTCAGGCATTAAAATTCAACCCAAAGTCAATGTTTATGATCCTGGGAGGAGGAGGCATGCTCCCCAAAAATTATGCATGCATTCAGATATGTTTTATCTTGAGTAATAGGCTGCTAAAAGCATCATCGTCTGCATTAGCCTTTTTTTAAGAGTGCAAATGCAATCCACAGTCAAATTCATCAGTTTTAACCATTTAGAAGCTGTTGAATAAGGCTAACGAGCTACAGGTGGAGTTTCAGGGGGTCATCTTAATTAATAACATAAATTATATCTAAAACCAATAATTTTAGACAAATATGTTTCAGGCAAAAGTTGATCAATATAAGGGTCTAAAAGAAATTGTGATATTATTTTTTTCCTAGCTCTAAAAGTTATATCTATTTCACATACAGGTTGGGCAGAAATACCTGACATGTTTTAAAAATGAATAAAAAACCTTATTACATTTTTAATACTGTATTATAATACTAAAAAGAATGGAGATTTCATTTTTTCTCTTTTCTTTACTTCTTAAAAACCATGTTCTTTGTGCAGTCTAATGGAAAGCATACACACTCCTGAAGTCAATTATTAAAGAGCATCATCATCTATCACTCGGTGAAACATATCCTCCAGAATGTTTTGAATTTCTTCAGAATGCATGTTTTTATTTCCTTTACTGTAGCTGGCCGTGTATTGTATTGAACACCACACCCTTCAAGCGATCCCAAAGAAATAAGTCAAGCAGAGACAGGTCAGAACAGAATGGTCTGTTCATGCCTACAAATCGACAAATCACATGGCCTTGGAACATTTTTAGACAGCAGTCATTATTATGTGAGCTATGTGTTCTGTGGCATTATCTATCTGGAACCATAGAGAGACCCGTTGAGTGAAAATGTCATTTATTGGCTCCAATAAGTTTTCAATCATGTTTGTGTATTGATCAACATTGCCTATTACTGTTTGTTCATCATTCCCTTCCAAAAAATAAGGTACAATTATGCAGAAAGACTTTAGCACTATGCAAAGGACGCTGATGAATCTCCCAGGGGTTTTCTGTAGCAATGTAGTGGCAGTTCTGTTTATTGACTGCTCCATCAAAGTGAAAATGAGCATCAGCTGAAGAAAGGAAATTGGTCAGCATTTCAGGGTTCTCGTTCAGCAAATTTATCAGAACTCTACAACTGTTGATTCTTTATTTATTATGTTGATTTGTGAGTAAATTAACCATTTTAATCTTGTAGGAATGGAATTTTAAATACTTAATTATCTGTCTAACATTGAGAGGTTTAGAGAAGCAACATGCTTGACTATCAATCGTCTTGGACTAGGGTGATTGAGCAGTATTTTCTTCTGTTCAAACAGATCTTGGCCTACCTGGTTATTTTTTATCCTTAGGAGAGCCTTTTTTTCGTCATTTTTAAACCCAGAGAAGGATTGAGTTAATTGATTGTGTATCCTTTCGGTTAAACTGTCGCTGAAAGACTTGAGTGGCAGTGGAGGAGTTTGTTTTAATAAATAACTCTACTGCGGTGATACGGTCCGACACATTTTAATGCTCCATGGCAAACTAAACTCCAAGATATGTCTTATTATCTCCCACAAGCAAGGCATCACTGCCTATTGGAAGCGCGTGTACAGTAACCCCATGACTTCTTTGGTGCTGACTGACAGCTCAGTGCTGACTTCTGACAGTCAACATTTAGGTATATACCTAAATTTTGACCGTCAGAAGTGACAGCTGCTAAACACATGTTTTTGCAGATCATATGGTTCTGTGTAGGGATACATAATTTGGTCTGGTAACTTTTCAAAGCTGTCAGTCAGCACCAAAGAAGTTGTGGGGTTACTGTAGGTACTGTTTTATAACAGTCAGCTATTTCTGTCCAGCCCTGTAGTTATAATTTTTTATTTTATGTTTGCCTGTGTTTGGTTTACAAATAATGTACGCATTATGTGTATTAAAAGTTTTTGCTAATTAAAGTATATCTATACTTATAAAATAACATGTCCTGATTGATTGACTGACTGACTGACTGACTGACTGATTCATCATCGCTGAGCGCAAACTATCAAGGCTACAAGCATGAAATTCGGACTGTATATTCATTTTGTTATGTAGGCACCCACTAAGAAAGGATTTTAGAAAATTCCACCCCAAAGGGGTCAAAATAGGGGATGATAATATGTATGATAATATGTATGAAAGTCCGTCATTTTGAAAGTTACATAAACAAAATTTTGTATTTCGGTTATTGACGTAAAACAAATATATACGTGTTTCAGGAATTTTGGAAATTTTATTTAATAAGGGATGAAAAAGGGGGTGAAAGTTTGTATCGGACTTGCATTATTTTTGATCTGAGGTCAAGTTATGGTCATCAACGTAACGTAATATTTTAAATTAATCTGTAAATACATATGTATATTTTCATATTTGTATATAATCAACTTCCACGCGAGCAAAGCCGCGGGCAACAGCTATCTAGTTTAAAATAAATTTAGTGATTTATATTATTTTTTAAAAAGTTACTTTTGCAAACAAAAACTTCTCAGAAGTTCAGACTTGCCGACCTACAATGCTCGGGTTGTGTTGTAAGGAATATATATATATAGTAAAATAAAAGGAAAAATTATAATTCTAAATCGTATACGTCTAAATCAAGTTGTAATTTTATTATAATTTTAAAGTAAAAGAAAGTAGTATTTATAAAAGATAATACCCTATAAGATTTATAGCTGAATATACGCATATAAGTTTTAAAGCTAATTTTTATATGTTATTTATTCTCTTCATTCTGTAATATGTTATACATTATATTCAAATATTAGTCTACCCTGGTATTGTTACATTTGGAGATATTTGACTGTTTTGTTACTCATATTAAAAAAAAAAGTACCTGCATGCAATTTTGGGAGGTGTGCTTTCCTCCACCCGCCTGACAGAGGACCATGAAACTTGATTGTGGGTTGGATATTTATTTCTTGGGGCAAAAATATGTGATCCCCCACTGGCAGACTGTTAGCAATAATAT
>JBCFYV010003829.1:0-25163 GCA_039000515.1 Timema cristinae
TGTTGACCAATTAGTTGTCTTCTTAAAAAGTTCATCTTTGTGGCCATTTTGTGATTTTGATTATAGCCACATTTTTTTAAATTTTTTTTATCTTTGTTTAATACATACTGAGCTACCTACATATAGGGCCTAACAAGTTATTAACATCACTATTGCCTGCTTCAATTGTTGCATGGTACAAGGGCATCACTTTTGGATTGCCAACAGTGGAGAGATCAGAGTTTGAATCCTGCTCGGGTGTACTAAGGCTAGTTTTTCCAAAATTGTTCAGAATATTTCCTTCCCATAAATGCAAGTATACTTCCTCAAAATGTTGCCTCTCTCATCCCTTTGACATTAGCTACACGTATAAAACTCGAATGGTGAATGGTAAGACATGATAAAAAAAACAAACAAAAAATGGCTAGATCTAGTAAGTCGCAGTGGGGAAAGCTCTACAATAAATGGAGCAAAATTGAATAAATAAGAATGTTGTGTAGCTAAAGCAATTCTATTAAAGAAGCAGTTGTTGTAATAATTAATGAATGACCAACATGGATTAAATGGTGTTGTTCCCAAAGTGTGTTATTAAATGTACACGTAGATAGGTTTGTATACAATCAATGACTTTTGGATTGAATAGGAAATATTTAAGTCTGAAATATTATGTTAAATATAAAATATTATGTTTTTGATATTTTTATATAATAGCCTATTCATGAAAGTAAGTTAGTAGGATAATTTATATGCCTACTTACCAAAACTAACATGGACACAATGCCATTAAGAACACTCTCAATTTCTGCTTCATTAGCTTCTTTGAAGCATGAATCACAAACTCCTATGATTTTATGTAAATCATCTTCAATTCCTTTGGGAGATTTTTCTTCAGAAATTTCTGCACCAAGTCCTTTGAAATAAGCTCTGAACTCTTGAGCCTAGTTTGAACAAATGATGATTAAATAAAGCAAAGAAAAAAAAAATTAGGAGACTAATATAAAAATGTAAAGAATCAGTAGAAACAAAAAAATTGGATATTATTCATAGTTTTGTTAAAATTGGGTGCCATGAATTTCATTTTTGTAGGGTTTAGAAAGGTCCAATTTACACATACCAGTACTTATTTTTAAATGCAAAGTATTTTGATCCAGATAGCATGAAACAATAAGTTATTTTGTATGACTTCTAATAAAGATGTACTCACTCTGGTAAGTGAAAGCACACATCATCTTATTGTTGAAATATTGTTTTTATTTGTCTTGTGAATTCAAAAAATTATTCTCTTATTTTTATTATATACAAGATATCAGTAAATTGGGTAACAAATTTAATCCTGTTTCTAAATTTTAGAGTAGGCCTATAATAAAATAAAATATACTCTCCTAAAACAGAAAAAAACACGAATGAAATAATTAAACACACTTAATTATTTTTATTTTTTAAGGTTATTCTGTGTGGTTTGAATTTTCAATATTTTGGTTTGGGTCTGGTCCCGTACAACTCAAATAATCAAAGCTCTACTGTATTATAAACTATATCAACATAACAAAAACTAACCTTAAATGCAGCAAAATAATGTTTTTACTAAAATATACTAAAATACAGACATAAAAACGCAACATTGCAACTAGAAATTATTGGAAGTCATAGGATAGCTTTTTCAGAGGAAGTAGCTCAAAATAAGACCTCAGCATGGTTTAGATATAGTTATAGTATGAAGGCTAATTTACCCAGTCATGTTTATCTATCAATTTGATTAGGGTATGGTGAGTTTAAAAAAATGTTAAAGCTATAAATTAAACATTTATCTTTAAATTTTAATTTTGTTATCCTAGGATATTTGCTTTTGTTTGGTAAAAAAGATTGAAGTTTTTCATCATTACCACCTTTTCAAGTGGGCACATGCAAATTGTTCAGCTACACACTGTTATTTTGATATGTTAGATATACCTTAGTTACTAAAACGCAAATAAAGAAAACACACCACAATTTAAAATTCACTAGAAAGTACAGAGTATTAACTCAAACAAATTTAACAAAAACTATTTACAGCATCACCAAAAACTACAGTTATGTACATAACCTCAACCAAGTTGGGTCCATATGTTTACATGAAATTAATAGGATAGTAGTGAAATAAAAGATGTTAAGCCAGACTAATCCACATAGAATATATATACACAAACCTGATCTTCAAGAGATAATTCAATAAATACAGGGACATCTGGTACAGACGTCATTTTAAACTAAACCTTCCACTTTCAGAAATTTGAGAAATACATGAAACGAAATGCGGGCTGAAAAGCTCCACATCCACAATAAACTAACCATTTTTATCCAACACTAGAAAAATTAATAAAACTAACAATAGAATATGGTTTTAAAAAAAAATTATATATAGCGCACAAGAGCAGATATGGTTGTAATATACATCATAGATACTGACACAGAAAAAGAATAATGCAACAAAATAAATTATAGCCAGATATTATTTTATTAAAAATAAGTAATCTAAAGAAAATACAACATTTAGAAAACATAAAATCAATTTAAAATCGCAAACCATATATTATTTTATTAAAAAAAAGTAATTTAAAGAAAATACTATATTTAGAAAACATAACATCAATTTAAAATCTCAAAGTTAAAGGTGCCACGGTTTTTATATTTGAAATTGTAACACAAGCACACTTAGTGGGAATGTAGTACTAGGTACAAGAAACAAACCTACATAGTTGTGAAACCTGTATCATCTGGAATTTTAGAGATATTTGACTTTGAACTTTTATCACACATACAACTAGACTCTAAGATCACCAAGTTTAAGGTGCCAAAGTTTCTACATTTTACAGTGTCGCAAGAGCACATTTGGTGGATAGTGTAGTACTAGGTACCTACAGCAAACCTACATAGTCGTGGAACCTGGTTCTCTGGAAATTTTGAGATATTTGACTTGGAACTTACATCAGACATGCAACTAGCCCACTAAGATCGCCAAGTTTAAGGTGGCACAGTTTATATATATATAAATTGCGGCACGATCACACTTGGTTGAGATCGTAGTACTTGGTACTTACAACCTATATAGCCATTGGACTTGGATCTTCTAGAAATTTTGATATATTTGACTTTGAATTTACATCAACTTAACACATAAAATCGCTAAGTATAAGGTGCCACAGTTTCTATACTTGATATTGCGGCACAAGCACTTTTGGTGGGGATTGTAGCACTAGGTACCTCAATAACCTTACATAGTCGTAGAAACTGAATCCTCTGGCAATTTTGAAATATTTGACTTTGAACATACATCAGACATGCAACCAGCTCTCTAAGATCGTCAAATGTAAGGTGCCACAGTTTCTATATTTGAAATTGCGGCGCGAGTATACTTGGAGGGGATTGTAGTACTAGGTACATACAACACTACATAGTCGTTGAACCTAGATCTTCTGGAAATTTTGAGATATTTGACTTTAAACTTATATCAACTAGCCATATAAAATCTCCTAGTTTATGGTGCCACATTTTTCTATACTTGAAATTGCGGCACGAGAATACTTGGAGGGGATTGTAGAAACTGTGGCATCTTAAATTTGGCGATATTAGAGGGCTAGATTCATGTTTGATGTATGTTCAAAGTCAATTATCTCACAATTTCTGGAAGAACCAGGTTCCACGGCTATGTAGGGTTGTTGTAGATGTCTAGTATTACAATCCCACCAAGTGTGCTCGTGCTGCAATTTCAAATAGTAATATAATCCCAACTAAGTGTGCTTGTACCGCTTGGAGTCTAATTTAATTTGAGTTTCTGTTTTTTTTTAAGATTTCCTTAGGAATCTCATTTTCGTGACGCATAATAAAATATTATTCCAATTTGTATGATAATATTTACTAATCAAGTGTTTTAAACGCATTTATTAATTATTTATTTATTTTTAATATGGTTGTATCTGGTTAATATTTCTTCAGTTGTCACCTTGTGCATACCCTTTTTTTTCCACCAGAATAAACGTTTATGAGATTGTGGAAAAGTTCAATCCACTGAAACGAAAGCATAGATAAAAATCCTGAAAGCAGAGATTGTCTGACGCACAGAATACAATTTCTTGAAGGATTAGTTTTATGCGCGTCGTCCTTTAGGAACAGTTCTAAACCTGAAACGAGCACAAACAAGTGTAAACTGTGACTGATGGAACAAGCTTTTTTACGACACAAATATACCTTTTTCTAAACACAACTCATTACCTAATCATTACCATTCTCGTTTATCCTGTTATTGCCGTACCTTATTAATACCCTTTCTGAATTCTCTCTTTGGGTACCTATCCATCTATTCATATATTCTAAACAGATAATTAATAATTAATTCAGTTCACATGCATTCAAGACTTCATTAAGATCATTCCAAAACTTACTCTTATATTATCGTCTTCACCCTCCACCAAAGCATTACCAAAAATCAACACAATTCCACCTATTTGCATTGTATCCATAGAAGTCTAAATGACACAAACTTATACATTCTCATAAACAGCTTAGCTGTACTTTTTCGACTCACATTTTAATGTGTTTTTAATGGTTCAATTTATTACTTTTAACCTAATTAAAACTTTTTCTCATTACATAATTTATTTTTACTCACAATTATTGATTATAATTGATTTTCTGTTGTAACAACAACTTTGTCTCTCTGTCCATTGACTCTTCATAACTAATACACTTAATTAATATTGTCAATATAATTTATTTTTAATAATCTAATTTCTATCTTTTTCATATCTTTTAATTTGATATCTATCCTTATCTAATAGAATATATATTGTTCCTTACTACAAATAATTATGTATTTTATGAATAACACTTTTATCCATCAGAGATATGTTTTCCATAAGAGCATTGAAAGAAGCTGTTAAATCTTTCCCCCACAATGACGCCGATTATAAACTTGAGCGTTACGTTTTGGTCCTTGGCAATGCGCATGTTCATGTCCATCAAGTATAATATAGGGATCACTGATTAGCATACATGATTACATCAACTTCAAACTTATTTATGCTGTCCAAACCTTTTATTAACATATTTATTTTATTTAACTAAACATTCAATGATTTATCTCATATAGCCATTGTTCTTTCCAGTCAACAAACTATTAGCATCAAAACAACAACAACAACAACAAAACCGATAAAAAGTGGACTGTATATAACACATGTGATAAATGCTTACCTCTACTAAAATAAAGTTCCGCGAAAATAGAGGTTTACCTTGTGGGTTGGCATAGGAAGGAATAGGGAACAAAGTCGTTAATTCCTCGGCAATTCTCGAACATTGTCTGTGGTTTGGGATCAAAGAGGCCCCTTTAGGGCCTGAAGCACAGCTCACACATAAACAATGATTTACAAAGTAAAAGATGTAATCGTCATAGCAGACACCAACACGTATAGAGTCCCACGCTGAACTAGCTAACAAAGGAACAAACGACCTTCCTTTCTCCTTACTTTCCAATCTCAAAATAAAAGGAGGGGAAAAAAATGGGGGAAACAAAGAACAACTAATGCATACAAACCAATAAAAATAGGGAACTATATCAAATGAACTAGGTTTAACAAAACTATTACACAAAGGCTATTTTACAATAATAAATATATACAGTTCAGAGATTGAACAGCCATTGTAAAACCCAAACTCCTCTTTAGTGAAAAATAATAAATAATAATTTAAATAAAATATTTTATTGCCTAGCTCAAATTCCGGCAAATATTTAATAGGCTCTTTTGGTTAGTGCTTCCATCTCAGGACTCCTGGTTGGTTCACTTTGTCGAAACAGATGCACTGTCTGTTTGGAGGAAGGAGGTAAAATGTTTTTTTAAAAAGATTAAATACTTAAATTGTTATATATAAAGAAACAAAATATATCATAACACTTTATATTACAAAAAATACAGTTTTTGAGAATAGCTGTACCATGTCTAAAAGACTGTAACTACTTTTATCGTTAGGATAATTCATTACGTAAGACAAATAATTAAGTTAACAATAAATATATTTATTATAGAAAAACATAAATGGATATAAGATTACAATTAGTTATACAAAATTCTGGTTGACATTGAACGTGTAATATATAAGTCAGAAAAACAGGGAACATATCGTGGATCACGGAAAGCTTTACGTTAATTACAATATGTGTTGACATATAGCAAGTCCAAGCTATAGGATTGTCTTGCAGCTGCTTGGGTAATAAGCGTCCAAGGCAGCATGGTCAAAGGCAGTAGGTGGAAGAGCCTATTCACAAATAAAACAGCTGGGCAAGCGCCAGGCTACTGTGAGTAGGGTCAAAAGGGAAAACTGTGAAATAATTACCAATTACCGATGAAAGTTAACTGTAAAACTTTTAAGTTTAGAATTCTATTTTAAAATTTTACAAATTATTTGTACGTGTTTTATGTCACTGAACTCCTCCTAAAGGCTGGACCGATTTTTGAAAAATTTTTGGTGTGTTTTGTGTGGGTCCATGGAGGGTTTTGATTCACAATTGAACCGGTAGGTGGCGCTGCAATGGGTTTAGGTTTATTTTTTATTTTTAGGGAATTTTATTTGAGGGGTTTTTTAAAGATTTTTTGATTCAGAATGTAACCTCACAATCCCCCCCAATATTTATAATAATGAATATTAATATGAATAATTGACGTTAAATCCTTTGAATAGTGATAATTGAACTTTGAGAATTTCTTTTGTGTACCAATAGGTGGATTGACTTCGAAATTCAGTGGTATTTGACGTACGCATAGTTGAACTTTGAGAATAATTCATGTTATGTTTGTGTAAAATAGGTGGCATTGTTTTTCGAATTCTGTGGTATTTGACGTAGCATTAATACATGCGCAAGCCTTTGCGTCGTGGCTTGGTGTTGTTTTGATTTTCAATTTCTATCGATGTGTTTCGATAATTCATGTATCACAATCGCGTGAATATTGAGTGTATTTTTATCAAGTGTTCTAAAATTTCATATTTGGGAAAATGTGTAAGGTGCTGTGTTTATGTGAATATCTTACATGATCTTTCATAAAATTTTAAAATTTTATACATACGTATTCAATGACAATCAAATTTAAACCCGCAAATTTTTTTTTAAGTGCTTATTTGTGTCGATTTTATAAAAATTTTCGGAGTGTTAAACGTTTCATCGAAAAATAACATGTAATCCAAAAATTCAAATAAAGTTGCTTTATTTAGGTGGTTTTGTGTTTATTAAAGAACAATGCCACGTCATCGGGAAGAGAAGGAAATATTGGTCGACATACACATAATTCACAAATAGTCACCGGTCGGTTAAATCGAAGGCAGAAGATCATTGACGGCAATGAAATTTAGAGTCCAGGTTGCAAAACACGTCCCAAAAGAAAGTCAACAGCAATCAACGAACACCTTCGAGCTAATGCCTTGAGACAAAGACAGGCGCGTCAACGAGCCATTGCGCACACAGCACTTGAAAAAACAGCGCCTGATGTACATCGCGCATTGACACGCGCATCATGCTCATCTTGCGTTCGAATATGAGTCGGAACTCGACTATTCGTCACATTCAGAAAATTTTCATCGGCGCTTACGGACAAAGAATGCGACCTGCCATGCATTCAAATACAAAGGTAATCGGCCGGTTTCTGTGCGCGTCTGGAAAATTTGTACTTCCACGATTGAATTCGCGCCAAAAACCATTGAAAACACAATTGGCTGGGGGCCCACCTCAATCAAAATTGTTTTTGGTAAAATTCACAAAAATTTAATTTTGCTTCCAAATGACATAATTTTTGGGGCAACAAAAATCGTTCAGAATGAGGATGGTCGCAATTTTGAATTTAACGTTTTTGGATTTAGGGCCAAGTATAATAAATAGGTTTTTAATCTCAATGCCTGATGCCCATCCAAAATTCTTGCAAATCTACTTCATGAGCGATGAGGGAGCATCAAATAAACGCACGTGCGAGTAAACACATCAAGCAGATGGAGGAGCGAGGAATTGGGGCGATTTGGAACCGATTTTGCGAAATCACAACCAGTTGGTCCAGTTGTCTTATACCGTTTCAAACAGACTGCAAAACGACAATACATTATGTCAATAAAGCAGACAAAGTACATTTGGAGAGCATGCGGGCCGATACAATTCACCACCGTTAATGAAATTGCCCGGGGTTTATGGTTGGGAATTTAAAATAAATTTTGAAACCAAACAAAGGAAAACCTTACACAAACGAAAACGTTCTGTGCTGGCGGCGGGGTTAAATCTCGGCCCAGCACAGATTTATCTGATTTCCCAACCCTTTACCCCTTGCAAGAATCTTGTGAATGTGTGGAATGCAGGCACCCCCGTGGTTCGGATTCCACTTTAAAAACTGTAGGCCCTTTCATTTAATCTCAAATCCCCCTAATTAAATTAGCGTAGGTGCGTAAAACCGAACGGGTGTAAGAGCGGTGCAATAATAAAAAGATGTTTTTCATTTTAACATCAAAAAATAAACCCAGTGAAGCTACAATCTGCATATTTTTACTTTTTCTTTTTTTGTAAGTTTAAATTTATTTTTGTCTTATTTTTTTTTTTATTTGCTGGTGGAAAACCAACAAAAAAAGTGAGCGCGATGAACTTTGATTCGGTTGATGATTGTGCTAATAAAGACAACAAACATTTTTGTCCCTCCGCTGTTTCACATTCATCGTTGATATGTACCCGGAAATTAAAAAGTGAGCGATACGGTCATAAAGTAAAAATAAAGGTGCCCTGGTGGTTAGGGGTAAGGTGTCAGACTTCTGTGGGGCGGCCCGGGGTTCAATCTCGGCCCCGGCACAGATTTATTATTACCAACCCTTTCCTTATCGAAAAGGGGGGACTCTTGTGAATGTGGGGAATGCCAGGCTCCCCGTGGTTCGGTTCCATTTAAACTGTAGGTCCCCCATTTATCTCAAAATCACCCTCCCTTTAAAACATTAGCGAAGTGGTATAACCGAACGGGTGTAAGACGGGGTGCTAAAAATAAAAAAATAATAATAATAGTATAACAGCGAAGCTGGTTCTGGGGTACATTCTTTGCGTGATGCTATTGTCGGAAACGTGGGGTACGTTGATGGAACCACAAAAGCAATGACTCGTTCAATTTTATTCTTTCATCAATTTGGACCCGCGTCTAGCAAAATACATTCAAGATGCCATGACTTTCGTGCACGCGTGGGGGCCGCCCGATTTGTTCATTACATTTAGTGCAATCAATGAGATGAAACTAAAATTTTGTTATTGCCGGGTCAAACGCAATTATCGCCATGATATCACTGCAGGTCTTCAAACAAAATTTATTATATTTGATTAATAGATTAACATATCTGTTATTTAAAACCCCTCGGGGATTATAAAAAAAAACATTGTTTAAAAATCGATTAAGATAAAAAAAAAAAAACAAAATTTTTTGATTTTGGGGCCCTTTTTTAACTCACAACCTTGGGTAAAAGGGGGGTGAGGTTTTTAATGCAGCTGACTGTACGTATCATCGAAATAGTATGTTTCGTACAAAAGTTTTAACTATTTAGATGGTCGTATATAGGTAAGTTGTTTGCTTAAGCCCGTAAAGGTTTGGGCCCCAAAACAGTATATGTTTTGCATTAAAAAAAATAGAAACAATTAAAAAGTAATTTGACATTTGTATTTTGAAGGTCGTCAATAAAAAAAAAATTAGCTTTTCCTGATCAAATTTGTAAGCAAGTTTCCCAAAATTTTTTTCGATACAGTGTATTTAGGGAGTTGGGGGCGAAATTCCAAAAATTGTTGGGATCATTTTCCCTATATTATTATTTGTAATAATGGATACATGATGTAAAAGTGTTAGCATTTCCCTTTTAAAAAAAAGTAAAATTTATTAGTTTCGAAACAGCAGAGGGAAGGGGAAAGATTTCCATACTGTGAAAAAAAGTATTTGTAATGTACTTTGTCTATTTGGGGAAAGAAAAGATGTTTTTTTTGTAGTTGTTTGAAAAACCCCTAAATTTTTTAATATTTGTGTAATCACTAATTGGAGTCTTTGTAAATTTGTAATTTTAATGATCACATAGTGTTTAATTTATTATCAAATAAATTTGCCCCCCAAACAAACCCAACGTTGGGCAGGGACAATCTGTAGGTCATTTATATATAAAAATTTGAATAGTTTTGTTTGATTGGTTAAAAGGGGCCCTAAAGTCATTGTTAAAATGAATGTTAGAGAAAGTTTTGTTAATTACTTTGGTAGATGGCTAAAACGGTGTCAACCCAAATGTACTTGGGGTTCTTTTCCTAATAGGTAGCCAGAGCACTAAATGTACATTTATACAATAACCCTTCCCTGGGGTACAAAATTACTTTGTACACATATTTTTTAATCTTAGTTTAGGAGCCAACGAGGGGTAAAAGTAAAGGTTATCTGCGCGCCCCCCATTTGGAAACTAGGGAGTTAAATGCTTTACCCCCCCCAGCAAATACCACCGAAAAGGTGCAACAAGAATGATCCAACACTTGACCCAAATGGATCGAAAAAGGATGACCCCTGGTTGTAGAATCATATATTTAAAAAGGGAAAACACGACGTCCCGGCGCATAGAAAACAGACTAGTTTAAGGCAAAAAAGGTAGTACTGAAAATTGTGGGAAAAGAACCCTTAGGACTGGGCCCCTTTTTTCCTCTGACCCAAAGGCTCCTATATTTAACCCTTTTTCATATGGACATACTGGGGAGTTTGAGTACTTGGTAATTAATAAGTCTGAAAGACTCGAGAAAAATTAGAGTCATTTTTGACTCCCCAACAAAGTAAAAGGGAGGACAAAAAACAAAAATTGCACTTCGATGAATAAAAATCTGATAAATTATTTTGCTATTAAAATAAGTAAAGGACAGGAGAACATTAAAAGTTGTCTGATATATAAAAGTCTGAAGGACATGACAAACTTTTTTGTCGCCTGATATATAAAAAAGTCTGAAGGACATGACATCAAATTTAGTTTTAGATAGCCCTTTGTTGATGGACTATTAAAAATTTTTGATACTGATAAAGATCTAAGGGGTTTTCCCCCTCGACGACGGGGCGAGACCGACCCAAACTTCATGGGAGCTGGTATTTGTAGGTGATAGAGCGGGTTTCCTTCTTCGATGTACGTGGGGTGAACCCAAATAAGTGAATCTGAGCGGACTCAATTATCGTTTTCTCTGACCAAACAGAAATAAAGGAAAAAGGGGAAATACAGGCAAGGGGAAAAGAAGGGAAAGGGGGGGAAAAGGAAAAAAAAAAAAAGGGGGAAGGAAAAAAACAGAAGTACAGGAACCCCGCAAGATCAGTCGCGCTTAGGTCGTGATTTCGATCCAAGCTTGTCCAGTCCTTTCAACTATTGGGGATGCAGCGAGGAAGTGGTGGGTTTCCCATGCGGGTGCCCCCGCCATCTATCGTAATTTCCCTTGAAAGATGGTGATTGTATCGGACCCCATCTTTATGGTGAGTGAGTCTTGAGGATATTATTACTAAATAAATTCGTTTTAAATTTATTTGTTGGATTAGCTAAGTTTTTTTTATAAGGATTCGTCTGTGAGTGTTATTTTAACACTTGTAGTATTTTTTTCGGAAGCATGGTGGGTGACCCGAGCCCATCCAGTCAGGAAAGTGATGTTGAAGCATATTATTCCTAAATATGTCAATTTTTTTTTCTTTTTAGGTTCCGCTATAATAATTATCATAATTTAGTATTTGTATGTAGGTCGTGGTGTAGATGTCAATTTACAAAATTTAAAACATGCTAAAAGACCAAAAAAGGTAATGAAATACAAAAAATGAAATGGTTATAATACCCCTGACCCAACATAATCAATAAAATCAAATTGTGAAACCCGTTTTAGTACACAGAAAAAAAATGTTATTTTTTAAATGGCTCTACCAATTAAAGGGGCCCGGTATATTAGGTAACAGGACACACAACAATGAATATGGGTAAATGCCTCATGTCCCCCGCATCAAAAATACTTCCCTCATTATGGTGTAAAATAAAATTTAAACGGCCGACATACTGTTGATTTGCTCCCCCAGTTAGAGCCCACCATGCATTGTCCCCTTTCCCAAGAGTGAAAATTTAAAAGGATGGTTTTTTTGGTGTAAACATTTACCCCTTTTTGTTACTTTTTTAGGCGGGCCCCGATTTCATGCAAAAAATTTTGTTGTCAGTGTTTTTTCTAAGGCCTTTTTAAATTAAAAAATTATTATCAATGTAAAAATTTTTACTCTTTGTTTATAAAACTTTTTACAGGGAAAAACTTTCAGACCCTCACTAGAGTGCAACAACTTCACCTAATAAATTTAAAGAGGGTTTTTTATCAGTAAATTTTTTGTCAATAAACTGTTAAATAAAAAAAAAATTCTTAAATAAAAACATAATTTCAAATGAAAAAATAAATCAATTATTTATTTTAAAAAGTATTTGTGTAAAAACATACAAATATCCTGTATAAAGGCCTTTTTAAATTTGTTATTTTATTTTTTTCAAAAATAATGTTAGCATTCTAAAAAAAAAAATTTTCCCCTATGTATTTCATTCAAAAACATTCAAAACATATTAACATAAGAAAATCTTTATTTATACTTTTAAAATTTAACAAAACTATAAAAAGCAAAGGAATTTTTTTGCAAAAAAGTCAAAACTTTGCCAAAAAATGTTTATTTTGCTTGCAAACAAAGACTTGGTGGGAAAAGAAAAAAAGCTTAGAAAAGGGAAAAATTTTTCATTTCACTTACACTTTACCCCTTTTTAAAATTTTGGTTTTCAAAAAAAGTTTTGGTGGAACAAAATATGGAATGAAAGTAAAAAGTTACAAAATTGCAATTTTTACTTTTTTATAAATTTAATGTGTATTCCGTTTGGATGGGACAGTTTCTATTTCAGGAGACTTTTGTTTATCACTTTATATTATTATTGTTTCCCTTTTTTATTGGGGTATTGCTACTGTCTGATATATTCCCCCTTTAAATGCATTAATAGAGTAGGGGGAAAATAAAGTAAATTTTAGAAAAATGTCCAATTTGTGTGAAAATGGTTGAAAACCTTTATAAAACACTTTTTTGGTATACACCAGCGGTATTTTGTAGCCCAAATTCCCCACACTGGCAAACAGATCTCCCCAATTTTTTCGAATGGAATATTTTGGAGAGCCTAAAAAATTTAATTTGTGATTTTTAAGGCCAGGGGATTTTTAATGAGCCCCCGCCCCTTTTAAAAAAATTTTTTTTTTCTTTTTAGACAATCATAGGTTTTGCCTAACAGCCCCCGTAAGGCTTTGTCAAGCTATGTTCCCCTTTTAATGAAGGTGAATGTTACTGAGATAAGGTTGAGGGGATTTTTGTGGTATCACGACCTAGCCCTATTGAAATCCCGTGTGTAGAGCATAGCTAGCACGTTTATATAGCGTGTGTGAATCAGAAAAAATATATGGTTTTTTGCCCTTTAAACTGGTACCATAATAGTTGTAGGATAGGGAAAAGTGCTATTTTCGTATTTTCCACTGTTGGGTTTTTTCAACCAAACATGCGCGTGGGGCTGTTGTTTTAGGAAATGGTATAAAAGACGCCAAAAATGGTCATGGATGTGATTTTGTTGTTGGAGAAAATTTTAAAACAACCTTGTTTATATAAAACCAAATTGCCACTGTATGACAATATTTTAATATATATAAATTTAAATTTAAAAAATGTAATCTAAAAAACGGCAAACTGTGTTCCCGACCCAAATTTTTAAACTAAATAAATTTTAGATGCAACCTTGGGCGTTTTTTTTGAATAAAGTGTGCGTAGGCCCCAAAAAAAAAATTTGTGTACAAGGATACGTACTTGGACATCCAGGGTTAGGGCCTTAACCCCAATGTAAAAAAATGAATACAAATTTAGGGAGATATAAACGTTTTTTTGTACCCCCAATGTTATTACCTAACCCCGATGTTCTTATTTAGCATCCTGAGACCATTATTTCTCTTTTCCCAACCATTCCGAGTATATATTCTTTTTCTCGTCCCCATCTAATTTTTTTAAAATTTTATAAATAATTTATTCAGTGTGACTCAAATTAAACTTGAGTTCGATAAAAATTTGCCTAGAACCCTTTTCCAAACTAGCAGGGGTGAATACTTAGTCCCCTTTCCATTGTACTAGTGTATAAAATATCTAGGTGCAGCTGCCACTTGATTTTAGTTAAGCAAGGCGTGTGATAGGGGGTTTTAGAGCTTTGTTTGCCAATCAGGCAAAACTTTGGAATGGTGAGGGGTAGGGTGGTCTCTAAAATGCCGTGCTCGGGAACATTAGATTTACTAAGCCACCAAAACAAAAAAATCAATTGCTTTTTTTTTACCCTTATTGGGGGGTGGGTGACCAATCTCAATTCCCGCTATTGACCCGCCTTAAGGCCTGCTACCCTCCCTGGGGGGCGTTTGAGCTTTCAGCTCTAAAAAGATGGCGTTGTAACGTTATACAATGGTGGATTCCAGCCCTCAGGGTTGGGAAACTACTGGTTTGTTTAAAAAATTGGGGGGATGGCGACCCCGCCCGGGAAAACAGTAAAGGCAGCAACAAATTTTTTAAAAAAAATTTAGAGAGATAAAAAATGTAGTGCGGACCGTAAGTGTGTAGGGACCCAAATTTGATAACGTGGGGAGACATAAAGTCAAGTACATCAACTTCGAGCAGAAAAATTAATTATTAATTCAGTCAGTAGACGTCCATTAACCTGTAGTACCACTTTTGAATTTAGAACCTTTTGATGCCCAAATTTTTGTTTTGTTTTGTACCCCTTTTTACCCCTACCCTTTTTGGGGAATTTGCATATCAAAGTGGTGACTCTGGTTAAAGCGTTGTACCCCCTTTTTTTTTTTTGAACTTTTTTGTGCCAAAGTTTTGTTCCGTACCCCTTTTTATTAAAATTGATATCAAAGTGGTGACTCCAGGTTAAAGTGTTTTCTACTTTTTAATTTGAAATTTTTTGATGCCAAAATTTTTTTACTGCTTTGTACCGTTTTGTACAGAAAGAAAAAGTATTGTTACCCGTACCCGTTTTTGGGAAATTGCATATCAAAGTGAGTACTCCAGTACTCCAGGTAAAAGGGTTGTACCCCCTTTTTATTTTGATTTTTTTTTTTTCAAAGTTTTTACTGTTTTTTTACCCTTTTGTAACCAAAAAAGTTTTTTACCCCTACCCCTTTGGGTAATTTGCATATCAAAGTGGTGACTCCCGGTTAAAGTGTTGTCCACTTTTGAATTTTTTCATCCAAGTGTTGTATGTTCTGTCCTTTTGTACCACAAAAAGAAAATTTTTGTACCTACCCCTTTTGAGTAAATTTGCATTCAAATGTCACGTGACTCCAGGTTTAAAGCTGTTGTACCACTATTGAAATTTTTTTTAAATAAATATCTGGGGAGGTGAGATAAATAATAAGTACACTTAATTTTTCAGAGAAAAATTTATTTAAGGTAAAATTAGAGATAACTATTTTTTAAAGGGTTTGTACTAACTTAATAAATAAACCCTTACGATTGAGTATGTAGCCCACGATTTTTCGTACCCTTTATTTGAGTTTATAGTAAGAGGGAAATAAAAAAACTAAAAAGTAATGTGTAATTTGGGCCTGTGCTTTGGCTAATTTTTTAAAAATTTAAAAGGTAAAGGGGGCAAAAACTATTTTTAAAAACGGTTTCATTTCTAAGACTATAACAATTTTGATATAAAAATCTGTTTTTTTATTACTGTATCACCGTCATAATTTTCCTGTTCATTTTTATACGCAATTTTTGATAAAACTAATTGGGTGTAATGAGGAAAGAAACTTTTTGGGGGTTTTTTTCAAGCATTTTTTTTTTTGGAAAATTGGGGAAACAATTTTGGAAAAAAATACCCTAAAAGAAGCCGGATTTGCACCCAAGTGCTCCGCTATCGCAGGGGCAATTAACATAGTGAACCCCTTTGACCACTCAGCCATGAAAATGGGTTCTGTTATTTAAAACGGTGTTTACAGTTTTCAAAAATCTATGGATTTTCACATTTTCCAGAAAAAAATTTTTTTTGGGAATAATTTTTTATCCCATTGGGAGAGTTTAACTTGAGTAAATCTCCATGGTGTCGCTGCAAGCGGCTTACCAATCGAGGGCTGCCCTATGTTTGGCAAAGATAGGGCCAACATTTTTAAACTGAGGGTGCCATGGGTTGCAAACGAGCCCTTCCGACTTTTATTCAGTTTTCAGACTGAAGCGTACTTATTCATTTATTTTTCCTCATTTGTCCTCACAGGGTTGATTTTGGTTCCCTTTAGACCCATGTTCAAGACAGAATTAGGGGACTGGGGATCGAACTTGGGTTAGTACTGAAGCCAGTAAATCTGACCCGTATAAAAAAGGGCGGTCGGGTTCAAAAACTTTCTTACTTATTTCTTTATGGGATAGGGAACACAAAAGTTCATTAAATTTTAATGGTTTTAAATTTATTATTTTCTGGCTTAGTCGGGTCAATATTGCTAAAGTGCTATGCTGAGCAGATTTCGTAAATTAATCAGTCAATAAATTGATAGTTCGATTCCTGTTAGGGTTTAAATTACTTTGTCTAGGTGAACGAACTGACCAAGGGACAAGATTTTTGAAATACAAAAAATGCGTTTCGAGTGTTAGAACTTTTTTTTTCAGCTAAGGCTTTTCTTTAAAAAAAAAAAAGTACTTGAATTCGTGCATTGTTATTAGAAGTATTTTTTGTTTTAATTTTGATATTATTTTACAGTAAATAAAAAAGTATCGCTGCTCATCATTGTACTTAAAATTTGTAGATACTTGCCTAAGCGCCGTAATTACTACCATTAAAAAAACTTACCCCTTTTCTAAAGGTTAAATAATCAATTTATCTTTGGGTTTTCTTTTTTGCGCCCCTTTCTTCAAAACTTGTTATTCACAAGGATATAAAAAAAATATTTTGTAATACTTTCCCCCCCTCAAATTTTACAATCATTGGATTTTGTTCGAAAGCAAAAAAAAGGACAATTGTTAATATATAAAAGTAATCCCGTGGGTATTATTTTTCGGGTTTTTTAATTTCTTCCAAAACGAGGCACAAAAATGCGAGAAAGCAAAAGGTTCAAATTAAAAATAATCAAAAATTTAACCCCTAATAAAAAAAATTAACATTTTCACATCTTGACTACCAAAAACTTCGTCTTAACTTTTTTTAAAAAAAAAATTATTCCCAAAGGGCCAAAAAAGAGTAAATCCTAGACGTAAAAAAAAAAACTAGTATTAAAATTTATGAGAATTCCAAATTCTTTAGACCCAAAATTTATTTAAAATAACTAGTTTGATTGAGGGAATGTTTTTTTATTTTTTAAAAGTGGTTAAAAAATTCAATGTAGTAGTTTTCATTTTTTGAATTTAACATTTTTATTCAAGTGGTATGGTGGTTGGGGGAAGGTGTCAGACTTCATGCTGGGGTGGGGTTCAAACCCCGGTCCGGGACAGTTTATCTGATTACCAAAAACCCCTTTCCCTTTACATCTGAAGACATCTTGTGAATGTGGGGAATGCCGGCCGCACCGTGGTTCGGATTCCCGTTAAATGTAGGTCCTCCATTTCATCTCCAATCACCCCACCATTACCCTTGGTAAGTGCGTATAACCCCAATGGGGAGTAAGACGCGGTGCTAATAATAATAAAAATAATATTAAACGTTTTTGTGTAAAAATTGAGGGAAAACTCAGAAAGAAAATAAAATAAAGAGGAAAATTTTAATGTTTTTTGTCTCAGTTAATAAGGGTAAGTATAAAACTTTGTGCATGGAGAAGATGTGGCTTTTTTTTTGAAAATAATGTATACTAGTAATTTTCTTTGAAGTAAGTAGGGGCCAATTATTTTTTACACAGAGGAAGACTTGGTGAGTATTTTAGTTACTGAATTGTTTAAAGTTTATATTTAATTACGCAAATTTCAAATTTGATTTGGCCCTTTTATCCTAACGAATGGTTTAATGTTTCTTTTACTCAAAAAAGGTCACGGGGGATTAGTTTAACCCCCCTTGCGCTGATTCCCATCAGCCCCTTTTGCCAACGCTTGCAAAATGATATAGCTTGTAAATGGGTAGATATAAAGGCACCCATTTTCAGCTTGAAACTAGTTGCAGAAAGGAAAAGTTGTATTTAAACTGTATTTTGACTAGAGAGTCGACTTGAGAGTCTTAGAGTCAATATGTCGGATTATTGAAGTAAACCCAAATAAAAATATGCTAAAAAGGAAAAAAAAATTTTCATTAAATAGTTGTTAAAAACAAACACTCTAGTTATTGTACAAAGAAATAAAAAAACCTTTAAAAATTTTTTTTTCCTTTAAGTGCATTAAAAATGGAAACATTTTAATAAAAAATTTTTCAATAACTTTTTAGAGGGTTGAAAATTCCATAAAAAATTTGAAAAATGCCCAGTATGTTACTAAATAAATAAAAAAAAAAAAGGTTTGAATTTTTTAAATATATTTTGTTCTAAATTCTTTGTTTAAAACCCCCCTGCATTTTGGGTGGGGGGGCCTTAAAATAGAGCGGATTTTGTCGTGCGGCAGGTGCCCAACTAATTTTTTAAATTTTTTTTAAAAAAAGGGTAGGTATATTTTCAATAAATTCCCATGCTCGGAAATGAAAACATTTTGCCATTTTTTCGGGGAAAAACAATTCTATTTTTTTAAAATTACCGGAAATCCTAAATTTTAAATTTTTTTTGTTGTGTTGTAAATAAAATTCGTGTAAATCGTAATTACATCAAATTTTTTAAAAGTTTTGTGAACACTAATAATGAAGTTTTTATGTATAAATTTTAATTATATCCTTTTCCGTATTATCGGGTAAGTAACATTGTTATTTTATTAAATTTATTTTTTTTGACTTAAAAATTAAAGATCCCTCTTTAAATAAAAAATTTTTCCACACGTCAATACTCCATGTCTAGTGGGATATCATAAAATATGTTAGAAACGAAAATTTTCAGTTGTCAAGTTATTTCAAAAAACTTTATTGAATAAAAAGTGAATTCTTTTAAATTTCTTTGTATTGGTAGTTTTTTTGAGTGTTATTAAACAATGTTAAATCACACGCTGAATATATTTTATTTCCCAAATCAATTTTTAAGGGAAAAGTTTATTTTTTTTTAAAGCCCGCATTAAAAAGATATTAAATGATTTGGGTGAGGTTGGGGATTGTGTCCATTTGAAAATTTCAAAGGGTGTATTTTTTGTGTCTATTCACAACTTTTATATGTGTTTTTTTTTTATTTTAAAAAACATTTTAACACCCAAATTTATCCCATTAAAAATATTGTTGGCACCGGTATACTACCTTTTGGGTTTAACTTAAGTTAATTACGCTAATGGGTAAAATTTGGGGGAAAGTGTGTATAGAGGAAGGTATTTATATTTTATTACTAACTGTTTAATGACATGGAATTAAACTTACGAATACAAAAAATGATAGTTATGCTCTAACTGTCAGTGTCAATGGGAAATCCCCTAACTCTACATTTTTTTTTGCCCATGGATGCTTAGTTAGTAAATCCCTTTATAAAGTACCAACAAATGTCCTGAGTAGCCGTTGTCCTGCATAACCCCGGGGCTGAAATGGCCCTTATCCCCAACTGGAATTTCATGGTCAGTACGAAAGCCTTTTTTCAAGATTAGGAATGTAATCTAAAAAGGCGTCCATCTAGTTGTAACAAATTTTTAGTTTCAACCCTGCCTTATTTGCGACATTCTAATTTTGGTGAATCATTTTCATGTTGTGGCTCCCAAATTCTAAATTTTAAAGTATTCCTTTTAGGTTATTTTGGTTTTCTTTTTCTCCCTTTTTATGTTGGTATAAAATTCTTTCCTTTTTTTGGGGAATTTTATTTTGTAGAGAGTTATTGTTCAACAATTTAAGTTTTTTTTGAATTTATTTGGTCTTGTAGTAGTGCAGCGCTCAGAGCTTATTTATCTTCTTTTGGGGAGTTGCCATTTTAAAAATTCTCTTTGGTCGGAAAAGTGTCATTATGTTTGTTAGTCACAGTTCATTTTAATAATCTTATAATAATGTTCATCAGGAGCAAATTATATTAACGATTTTTTTTATATATTTTTTCTGTGATTCAAAATTTTGAAAACACTAGTTGATCTGTTTCAAAAAATGAAAGATTGTGCTCCCGTTGTCGTATTTTTTTTGAACTTTCCTTTTTGCTGTTCTAATCTATTATTTTTTTGTTTGTGAATTAGCCATTGTTTTATCTAATTTTTTTTTGATTCTTGGTTACGTATCCATACCCCTATTTTAATATTCTTTTTAGAAAAGTAAATTTTTTTTCCTTACTAAACTTTCAAATCATCTTTTTTTTTTTTAAACTTTTCTTTTTTCTTTTTATTATTAAATGAATGGCAAAAGTACACAACCACATTGGGAGGCCCCAGAAAAAAATAAAGGGCCTGATCAAGCTTACAATGCCTTTACCCGTCAAAAGGAGGGTTTTGTGCCCCAAAATGGAAATAGAGTCACATGGTACAGTTGTTGGAACAACTGTGTATGATTCTTCACATATGGGGCATGCAAGGTTCATTAATGTTTCACCTTTTTAAAAAAAATCAATTTCAACTTGTATCTATTCTGCTAATTTATTTGTTATGTACAAATGTTTGAACTTATTATCAACCATTTTTAAAAATCACACCATTGAGGCCTATTTGACTTGGACCAAAGAGGCCATAAATAGTTTCCTCAACTTAGAGCAGGGGTGTCAAACTCAAACAGGTTAAGGGCCCTATTATATCATTAGGGAGTTATTACGGGCCACACACGGGGTTTTTTTTTTGTTTATTTTATACATTTTAAATGTTTTTACAAAATTTAAAAAAGCTTACCCCCCCCCTTCAAAACCCTTTCACCCTTAAAGTACATGGTTTCTACAGACATATTTTTTTTAAATGTGGAGCAAAAGCCCAAATAAAAAAAATCATTTTAATTGAAAATTTTTACAATATTAAAAACATTCACTAAAAAAAAAAATAAATAGTTATGAAAAAGGCAGCAATAAAAACTTAGTTCAAATTCATATATTTTCATTTAAAACAAAATACCAGGATAGTATTTATCAATTTTTCATTTTCACGAAGAAATAAAACCCAGCTATGTCACGTCTTTTATATCAGTACTTTTGTCGATGGCTATAGAAAAAGCAATAAACTTCAGCCCTTTTGTTATTTGTTCTTTAACATTACCTGAAGTATCATTGTTGTGTAAAAGTTAGGCAGGCCTGTTCCTTGAAGGCTAATGTTTTAAATTTTTTTTGTACATGCCAGTCTGCATCAGTACCGGGACAGTTTTTAAAAAACCCCCCCATCATTGAAAGGTTTCAATGCACACACTATTTTATAAAAAAGCACATAAGAAACTTTAACAACATATTCAGTACTTTATTTCACTTGCATAAAAAATGTTTGTTGTTTCAACGTTCACGTTTTAATTTGTAGATTTTGTCCTCATTAGCTTGGCCAGTATATTTTTCCTGTGAATCACAGTGGTTTGTACCGTAGTGGCATCTCAAATTGTATTCTTTCATCACCGAAACAACAAATTACAAATTAAACAGTGGGCATCCCGTTACTTTTCGATAACAAAATATGAATGCTCCCACGCTTTGTTAAATACACACCTTATCAATTTTTCTTTTTAATACCATATTTACTTAGATCATTGTTTTAATAATAATAAATCAAAACAAGTCTTGCATGATCGTGACTCAGAACGAATGGTTGTGAGAACAGAGGGTGGAGAGAGGCTGAAAAAGGGGGGAGAGTTTTTTAAGGGAGTGTTTTGTTTGTAGGAGAGGTTTTGGAGGGCGGTGTTTATGAAGTAAGGAGGAAAAAGAGCTCCAATAAATGATTCAAAGTGATAAATCCAATCCCTAACTCAAAATACAGTTTGTGCACAAACTAGTCTGTAACTGCAGTCCACATTCCCATTCTCCTTTAATATTTAGGCGCGGGCAATTTAACGCTCTCGCGGCCATATGATTGACACCCCGGGTTTAGAGCTCTTGGAATGTTTTTTTAAAAACACTAACAAAAGGTTTTTTTTTTAAAATTTGAAAGAAGATGTTTTTGTACACAATCCCTTAAGCAAATTATTATAAATATACTGTATATATGGAGTTGACCAAAAGTTTTTCAGTTTGATTTTTTTCATTCTAAGTACTCTAACTGAAAATTTAATAGTTTGGCTCTTTTTTCTTTAAAGTTTTTTACAGATAAATAAATACATAATTTTGTAAGGTTTCATTAAAAAAGTTTTTTTAAGTTGATAGTGTAGTAAGGGCAGTATTTTTGCAGTTTTACAAGTTTGATGTCCCAAGTTATGATTAACCCAAATACAAATTTTCCTATACAGAGTTGTTATTTTCCGTGCAACATAACATGATTGCAGTATTCTTTGTCACTTTGTGCCCTTAAATTGCAAGTCATTTTCAAAGGTAATTTTTCTGACAACTATAAAATGCACAGAACTGATAAAAAATAACTTTGTCCAAATTGAAGATAATGAAAGTTATATTGTTTGTTAACATTCATGTTGTAGATGTGAACATTGCAATTTCTCACTATTTTTGTCTTGGTCAATTAATTTACAGCTAACCATTTAGTTTTAAGAACTACTGGCAGAACCTGCCACACAATCGCTGTAAGTCTAAAGATGCATATCCCTAAGACCCGGATTGAATTCTAATTGGGTATCTAGAGGTTAATGTTAAATATAATCACTCTGGTCATTCTGGTTTCTTTAGATTAGATGGTCTAAGTCACTAAACTGCAAAGCAATTCTGTGCATGAATGTAAAATTTTTATGGTTTTAAACATTTGTTTCTAACATTGTTCCCTTTCTTGCTCAGGGCTTAAATTTATTTGACATTCTTCGTAGAGTTTTGTCAGACTATTTTGGCTATGATGTGCAATACGTTATGAACATTACTGACATTGATGATAAAATAATCAAAAGGGCAAGGCAAAATCATCTTTATGAAAAGTATGTGCAAGAAAACTACAGTCTTCAAAAGAACTTAGTGATTCTAAAAAAGTGTTGGAACTATTTATGGGCACAGTCAAGACTACAATAGACTTGGACAAAAAGTGCATGATAGAAAAGTTACTTGCTAGGATGACATCTGCCGTGGAGGAGCTGGAAGCCGCTGTGAAATCTAATGATGATGCAAAGACAAGAGAAGCACAAAAGGTATGTATTGTGTCAAATTTCTTAGAAACCAAATCATAAACAAAAAATCAACCACTTGAGAAATATTATTATTATTAGCACCGCGTCTTATACCCGTTCGGGTTATACGCACTTACGCTAATGTGTAATTGGTAGGGTGATTGTGAGATGAAATGAAGGACCTACAGTTTAACGTGGAATCCGAACCACGGTGGTGGCCTGGCATTCCACACATTCACACTTGAGAAATAGATCAACTATCCTAATTGGCCAATAGTGGAGTACTTTTTCAAACTCTCAAATGTGGCAGACCAGCATTTCTCCCCAATGCACCAGGGATTGTAATAGGTTTGACCTAATCCAAGAGAGGTCGCCTAATTTGTCAATATATCTGCACTTTTACATCTCAGATTTTAATTTTGTTTACATCAGCTAGAGCTAACATATGCATAACTTATTATTTATTAAGAAATTTTGTTTATTTTTTGTCCAATTAAAACTTAGGTTTTTAGTACTTTAGAACACAATTCATAACCATAGACCAGAGGTCCCCAACCCTATGCCTGTGGGTGCCCCCCAAGCCTTTTGCATCTACCCCCCAAACTTTTTGACCACAGCTGAAAAGTTCTTGACTAATAATTTTAATCTGTCAATTTTCCTACAAAAATCAAGTTTGTGCTTATCTCCAGATATACTGTTCTCAAGAAGTTGGTGATTGAAAGCCCCCTCTTTCCAATCCCTCCCTTTCATTCCTCTTTTTTTTGCTGGCTCATTTACAAAGTGTACTTTTACTCGGAACCTTTCATAGTTTCAAGCTGAATGGTTTTGCCTTTTCCTAATCACAAAACTCTACCCATTCCATCAATATCTTCACACTCACTAATAACATCCTACTACTTCCTATTTCCTTTGCAAATATCTTGACATGGGTCTACCAGCTTTGTTGTCTGAATAAACACAGAATAAATATCTATTTTAAAAATGTATCCAAGCACCAAAATGCTAATGAGTAGTTAAATAGTTCCTTGTGTATTTATTTTGGTCTTGTTTAAAACTGTAAATAAAGCAGTATTTTTTAAATTTATTTTTGTCAACTTGGAGGGGGTTGAACAAACCCTTCCATCCAATCCCCCGCCCCCCTCCCATGGCTACGGCCTTGAGTATTTTCCCACAACCACATGTAACTGTCAACTTGGAGGGGGGTTTAACACCCTTCCATCCAACCCTCCTCACCCCTCCCATGGCTACGGGCCCTTGAGTATTACCCACAATACATGTAACGTCACAATCCCTGTTGAAAACTTAACATGACTGTTTATTGGTCGAGTGTATAGCTTGAGGCTGACCTCTGAGCCTGGCTGGAGTTTAGTAAATTTGCCTGAAAAGTAATTAGTGCCCGCCGTACTACCCTTAGTTTTTAATGTACTCTAAGGTACAAAAAGGTTGATGACTCTGCCTCAGACAAATGTGATCCATAATATTATAATTTGGTTTTATTTTTATTTCTATCTTTCCTCAAATGTTAGGTTAATTATGACTTCTTAACCACACCTAACTAACATCTGTTTTAAATACAATACAAGAATAGCATAAAAATTTCTTAGAAAAACCTCTTAAACAGTGTGAAGAAGTTGGTAGTGTTAAAAATGTAAGAAGAACTGAAGAGAGGAGTGTGTTTGTTCCTATTTAGGCCTATCCAAACTATTCTTTCAGGTTGGCTTCCTTCACCATCACTTTACATTATTGTACAGTGTTTCTACAGTCTTATTATACATTTCCAAGCCATTAGGAAAAAATTCATTTTATTAGAATTGTGTAGCTAAGTATTAAACATAAGCTTTAATTTGATGCAAAAATGACAAAATTGCTGAATAAATAATGAAGCTATCATATTTTAGTAATCC
>JBCFYV010003830.1:0-23289 GCA_039000515.1 Timema cristinae
ATTAAATTCTATGTATTCTGTATATTATATTAAGCAAAGATGATTAATATTGAATTATGTGTTGTACTACCAATGTGTTAAGCAAGAATGATTAAAATGGAATTATTTGTGTTGTATTAATAATGTATTAACAAGGAAGCATTTCAATGTTACTATATTAAGTGTGTCATCTTTACTAGACAAGCTGTGTTTAGATAAATAATAATAATTTATCAAGGGCTTATCATAGAAAAAGTAGTGTATGTAATTCATTAAAAGTGTCTTAAAAGTAATGATAATCAAAAGATCGACTCATCAGTAACAGTCGGGAAATTTTAAAGATAGAATTTAAATGCAGTATCAAAAAAGAGTCAAGGTATGAACCTATTACAAAACAATAAAAATGTTAAAATTTGCAAGAAATTTTATAGGCCAAAGAAATGAACGAGTATTAAGAATCTTTGATACAGAGTTAAAAAAAAATTTGTTTGGCCAATCTAAATGATCGATATGAATTAAATATATTTGTTTACGACATCCAGTAATGATCGTTCATGGTAAAGTACCATCATAAATGCAAGATGTCTAAAGAAAAGGAGGTTATGTTTTAAATTCGTTTGGTATGGATAGGTAGTTATGCAATGATATGAATTATAGTGTAATCCCTAAGATCCAAACTAGAGGGATTCAATACATAAATATTAAACAGTTAAAGAAAAATAAAATAGAATATAGAGGAGCGCGCAGAGTGAATATCCTAAAGTTGTGAGTAATAAAATGCTGGACATTTAGCATGTCCCCAGCGCACGCAACTCACTCTTGTGAGTAGCGGGAAACTACGGTCCACCTTCACAGGTTACCTGACATATCAATATATAAAAAGGTTGAAGGCTAATCCCTCGCACCTTTTCTAGACATAGGAATAATATGGCGTAATTATGTAATAGAATAAATTCAAGTCTTAGAATCTTTTAGATTTAATTTATGCCAAACTTTATTAAATAATAAGCATATTATTTGAAGAGCATTTAATAATTCAGTTATATATATACTATCCAATAAAAACATTGTTCCATAAATATTTACTCTTTTCCTTCTAATCATTACGTTATTTATTATGTACCCTAAACATATTACGTAAATACAAATATTGATGCATAATATTAATTTAATATGATCATACGTCATACAGTAAATGATCTCTCCTAACTAACACATTTTTGATGTTGTTGCGAAAATGCCACATGTTTCTAAAAGTTTTAGTTCCATCAAAAATACCTAATGTCAATACCATTTAACTTTAACGCTAATAACCTACTAGCGTAACTCACAATAGCCTTCGCCTATGTCCTAAACAAGGATTATAGTACTATTATAAATATCAAGGATATTTCCTAACATTACCCCATTAAGTTTGTTTATTTGTTACTATTTTGGCACAAAATAGATATTAACAAAACTATCCTAAAAATAACAATCGAGAAACTAGTAAAAAAAAAATATAAAGTTAAGTTGATCTATATAATAATCTAGTGCAATACTCCATTCTACTAATATTGAAAATCTCGGCACCATATTTCAAACACTTTCCCACCTTAATGTTTACCAAACCCAAAATGCTACATTTGCAATAGAGACGAAATAAAGTTAATTTTGAAATTTTTGACTTTCAATCATTATGGATAATATTGAAAAGTTCTGATCTAACAACACTCTCAAATTTTCATATTTACTACACTCACTACACTCATCTAACCTAAATACTACTGAGAAACAAATAAAGTTAATTGGTTGAGTATAAAGTTCGCGCATAATGCCTAATATCCATAACACAGAAAATGTCTGACTTTACAATACTCTCATTATAAAGTAAATTAAAAGACGAAGATTTACGCAAATACTTTATAATTAAATTTGATAAAAGATCTAAAAAGAATTTTGACTAGTTCCCATAATTTACATTTAAACCGAAATTGGATTTTATTCTTACATTAACATAATATGTCCGTTACGCCGACGCTTAGTCCTACATGGTCGCAGCCAAGTCCAAGAGTGACGTCTTCCTCGACGGATGGGCTTTTATATGGCTCACACTCATCGAACAGGATAGGCACAAAGGAAGGGGGCGCGCCGGCAGAAGAACATTCTATATTATTCTGGCAAAGCCTGGCAGTTACCATCTTCTTCTCGTTTCTTGAAGTTGGGCGGATTGATCATGGTAGTGGTGGTGCCGGTCTCTAGTGGCGAGATGCGGAACTTGGCTCAGTCTTGGCAGTTGTTCGCTTGTGGTTTGTGTAGTCGTATGTTTGTTGCGCGAGGAGCTAGGCAAGATTAGTGGTATTGGGTAAGTGATGTTTATACTTGACTGTCCCCATTCTGTTGACTTGGAGCAATAATTGCTACAATAGTCGTAGGTTTAATATCTAGTCTTCGTGGAAGATAACACCAGTTGAAGGTGAAGAATTCGTCGTTGATCCTAATTGCACCAAATAAGGTGAGCTCCGTCGTTGATCCAATATACCTTAAGGTGAGCTAAGTCGTACAAAATAAATATAGATATATATGGGAGGAATTGCCCCATAAAATCTATTTATGTGGGTCTACGTCATTGAAGAAAGGTAAGATAATAGTCGACGTAATTCATTTTGTTTAAACCTATACCAGGGAAGGAATTAAAGTTGTTTGATGAGATTTTCTGGTGTGTTTCGTAAACAAATTAAAACAATATAGTTAATAACAAAACTAGATAAAAGTATTCAACGGTGATGTAAAGGAGAATGTCAAATATTTTGTCTTGGGTCTATAAAATAAAAAAAATAGCTGGAGCAAAGACTGATTTAATTAAAGTCCTATTAAAAAAAATAAAGTTAACTTAATTAAAATCAAATTGATTTGATTAAAACATTGTTAAAGAACAAGGAATAGTAGCCACGGGATTAAGGAGGATCGATCAATGAATATTGAGATAGATAATTTAAAACATTGTGTAATAAAACAATTAAAAGGGTTTTATCTACATTGTATAACATATTATATTAAATATGTCAAATATATTGTATTAAGTAAATAAACAGGTCGCCACCGTGGTTCGGATTCCACGTTAAACTGTAGGTCCCTCATTTCATCTCACAATCACCCTACCATTACACATTAGCGTAAGTGCGTATAACCCGAACGGGTAGTAAGACGTGGTGCTAATAATAATAAGTAAATAAAATGTAATTTTGGTTGAATATTTTAGAACTAAGATTTTCTGAATAATGCTATTGGATTAAAAAAAAAATAAAGAAAACATATTATTTTAGTGTGACACTGTAAAAAAAAAAGACTTTTCTGTTTTGTTGTATGTAACCAAGGAATTTCAAGAGAGAAAGTATGGTTGAGGACAAACCTTAACTCAACAATTGTACTTAAAAATAATTTTGTTCTATATATTCAATTTTAAGTGTATTTATAAGAAACTTGTACATTATGTAATTGCTGTTAGATATCACACACGTTCAATCTTTCCAGCAATTAGGGGGTAACTGTAATGATATGAAATTATACATATCAATATGTTATTATTCAAATCTATATTCAAAATTACTATATTTAATATTCGAGCGGGCTGTAAGATTTATTTGTGTAGAACTGTCGAGTTGTAAGGTGTGGTGAAATCCTTCTACGTCTCTATTTAAAAAGACAACGCACTTTTCGTGGAAAGAGACGCACCTGGATGACCTCACCCCTTTTCTTCTAGGAAGCGTCGAGAAGGTAATGTCGCTTGATATACCCCTTGAAATGCGCACATCTCCTCACTGCTGGTGATCCTTCCTTCTCGACAAGAACACGTATAGCTAAGATTCATTTAACGCAATAGTCGGGCTTTTATCAAAATATAAAATGCGTGTGATATCTAGCTAAAAGTAAACAGTTTATTCATTTAAAATAAAATAAAAGACTATAAAAAAAACACCAGAACTTTTAATTTATAAAATGATATAATTAATTATTAAAATAATATCACCCTTACGATGGCGTATAGACATTTCTTATCAGGCTAGCGTTTAAATTATTACACCCTCTTCACAGTCCCCCACCTGTTGTTGTTCAGCGTGGCCGACTGGTGACTCAACCCCCTCCCCCTCCTGCCAACATAAACACTTGCCATTGACCTACATTCGTCTTTAGTCTTCACTAGCCTTTGTGTGCCTCACCATCAGTTTTTGTGCGTGTCTTTTCTGTTTTTGTGTGTTTGTTTTGAAGTGTAGAAGTTCATGCACAATGGATTCAAAAAAGAAGAAGTGTCGTCAATACTCAGCTGAGTATTTAAAATTCGGTTTTATCACGTCACCGCAAAATGTGCAGTTTCCACATTGTCTTTTGTGCGATAAAACATTTACTAGTAATGAAGCCATGAAGCCTTCGCGAATGAAAGATCATTTATCAAGAGTACACAGTGACAAAGTGAGTAAAGAACTTAGTTATTTTCAACACCTCAAAGCTAAAGCTGTTAAACGGCCTAATGTGAGTGGATTCTTTTAAAAAACGAGCAACCGATCTTGATAAAAGGTGTTCTTGCTTCTTACGAGGTGTCTTTATTGATCACTAAATGTGGTAAACCTCACACAATTGGCGAAACTCTTGTTTTACCGGCTACCAAAAAAATTGTTGGAATCATGCTAGGCGAGGGCCCTAGTAATCAGATAAGTCAATTGGTTCCTTTAAGCAACAATACTGTTTCCAGGCGAATTGACGAAATGGCCACAGACGTTGAATCCAAACTCACCAATTTGTTGAAAAAAAGTAAATTTGCATTGCAGATTGATGAATCAACTGTGATTGATAACAAAGCAATTTGATTAGTTTATGTGAGGTTTATCAATGAACAAAAGGAAGTTACCAAGGAAATGCTGTTTTCTAGAACTTTGATCACTGATACGAAGGGATCGTCGATTTTTAAAGTGGTATAAGATTATTTTGAGGAAAAAGAGATTCCCCTAACTAACGTGAGCGCTTGCTCAACAGACGGTGCTCCTGCCATGTCAGGTCGTCATGCTGGGTTTCTAGCCACCTTAAGAATGAAGTGCCAGAGGTCATCACTATTCACTGTGTCATTCATCGTCAACACTTAGCTGCGAAAAAATTGAGTGGTGTCCTGCATGAAACCCTAAAACTGGTCATTACTGGTGTCAACCTGATCAAAGCTAATTCCCTCAATGACCGTCTGTTCGGACAACTTTGCGATGAAAATGATGAGGAATTCGAACGCTTGCTTCTACATACGGCCGTGAGTTGGCTTTCCAAAGGAAGCTGTTTGCGCCGTTTCTTCGAATTATTTGACACAGTTACTGAGTTTCTCGACACGTCTGATCCTGTTTTAAGTGAGAATTTGAAGCAACGCAAGTTGGAACTTGCGTACCTTACAGATATTTTTGAAAAAATGAACGAAGTCAATATAAGGCTTCAAGGAAACAAGATGAACCTTATCAAGGCCAAAGGAATTATTTCATCATTCATCGCCAAGTTTGATATTCACAAGGTAAATATTGGCCATAAAGAGCTGATTCAGTTTCCGACCCTTAAAAAGTGTTCAGTGTCAGCTAACGGGACTCCTGAACTCCCAGAAGACAAAATCCTAATTTTTACTGATCACCTTGACCAGTTAAAAACTGACATGGAGTTAAGATTTGGAGATTTGACCAAGTTACAAATTCCTGATTGGATTCTAGATCCATTCTCGTTTGAAGCTGTGGATAAGCTTGATAATTCTTTGTAGACAGAGTTTTTAGATCTGAAGTATGACTGTGAGGCGAAAATCATTTTCAAGCAGAGCGGTTACGAGTTAGGCTGGGTGAAGATTATGGACACTTATCACACAACTGTGGGGAAAAACTGAACCACTTATCATCTCGTTCCCGTCAACATATTTAGTTGAAAAAGGATTTACTTCTGTTGTCCAGCTCCTCACAAAACAAAGAAATAAGTTGGACATTTGCCTCAAAGGAGACTTGCGCCTGAACTTGACGAACATAGAGCCGGATATTCAAGCTTTAACTGAAATCCACCAAGCACAAGGCAGCCATTGAAAAGGTAAAATAAAACAATAACAAATTTTCAAACTTTCATTTTTTTTTTCAAATTTTAACTGTCAACTTTCTTAATTTTCCCAGATTCCAATTTAAAAATGAAAACATGTACTCCTGTATTTTAAATGTACATCAATGATCTTAGTTAATAATTTCACTTCTTTGTTATTTAAAAAAATCTAAAAAATGTACATTTTTTTCCTATTTTATTCAAGAGTGACCGGATAAAACTGCTTTGGTTGTTTTTATATACGGTCGTAAAATTGTTTATAATAATAAAACTGCTTTATTATTTACACCTTACTTCAAATTAAAATTAGGCATACAATGAAAATGAAAAGTGGGCGATAGGTGTTAGTCAACCTCCAGAAAGGGGAGATGGGCCACAAAAGGTTGGGAACCACTGGTCTAGTGCCTTAGCTCACTTAGTTATCAGCACGAGAAATTGTTGTATTTGAATCTATATCACTGAAAAGCTGACCTGCTGGTCTTACCGAGAGGCGAGTGGAGTTTGTACCCTCCTGACACAGGTAGCAAAATAGGGGAAGGGTAGTCATGGAGGGGGTAAGAACTGTCAGATAAGGCCACATATTTTATGCTTGAGTGCGTTAGGTTAAGATGCAACCATCTTCATAAAATCGTTTTGAATTCGCCAAGTAGGTAACGTCGTTAAATAAAACTACCTTTAATTTTAGGGTTGGATATCTAACTCCAAAAACCTCTCTGGGGAGCTCTATCAAAACCATAGATATCAAGTTTCAGCCTGATCGATGAAATGGCTTAGGCTCTATGCAGAGATGCAAACACACAGACTGGCGGCATCGCAAAAATAACTTTTTCGGTTTCAGGGGGTCATGAAACGTCGATATTTATCAAAACTTCAAATTTTATTTTAACGAAAGCAATACTTTTTCTGCCCGACCGGTGCGAGAAAGAAAAAATTATCTCCACAAATTAAATCAAAAGTTGTTTTTTTAAGACATTTATAGAGGTCTTGATTGAAATGTCTACTGCTTTTTCAATTCTTCACATCTCAATATCCTTATGAACTAACTTCGCGTTCACACTTTAGGAATTGTATGAGAGGTAGAATTTATAGAAAGTGTATCTACATTTGCGTGTAGATAAAGAGGAAAATAATTTAGGCAAACTGATCTCGAAACATCCGGTGAGTTTCGAACACCGATAGTAGTCATGGTAAATCTGGTTGTAGCCAGGACGATAAAACATCTTATGTGTGTGTGTGTGTGTGAGACCATATTAGCTTAGCTGGTACAAACAGTTGTTAATATTTAAAAGTAAATGTTTTTAAAAAGGTTTATAATTGATTATTCACTCTCTTATTAATATCAAATTAACATAAACAAAACCACAAACTTATATTTACTATTATTATTAAGGGGTGTGAGAGATTGACTTTTTGATTCAGTTCAAGATAGAGAGCTCCACTATTTTGATTGAGATTGGGAACGGGTAGTTTTAAATCCATAATTTCGGGGTGGTTTCAAGAATACTGTTATACGAACCACCTCTCCCTCTCCTCCTCAACCCCTTTTTGGCATTATCTATCTTTCCATCTTTTTTTGTAAGCCTAGCTACTCCCCCTCCCCTCACCTCATTTATATCCTGATCAGGTAAACCCTTCCCTTGACAATAATTGTCTTTCACTTTATTACTACTATTACCTCCAAACCTGAGTTATTGAAAATATTCCCGGTGATGTAATGAATGATATAGGCCTAGGCCCTTTGTTAAAAGTGTTTTTATAGAGTAGGCTTGATTCTGTTTAGCTTATAAATAATTTGCATAAATAGTGTTGCTTTGATTAGATGAAACCTATTTGTATAACTTTGGTTTTGTAAGAAGAAATGAAAATGCTTACACCCGCCTTGGTGGCGTAGTTAGCTAACGTACTATTTCGTGTTGAGCTAGATTGCTACGAACGGGGAGATCAAAGTTAGAATCTCGGTCGGGTGAACTGGGGGTATTTTTCAAAGATGGTTTTCCATTCTCCCTTCACGTAAATGTGGGTTCACTTCCTCTAAATTGAACATTCCCAATCCCTCACCCATTAGCGTTATTAGTACTTAAGCGTATAACCCAAACGGATAGTAAGACGTGGTGCTAAATAAATTTAAAAAAATACTTTCTCTAAATAGTTTTATAAACAAACAAGACCTTTTAGTACTTACAGCAGGATTATTTTTGTTGATATTAACGTTCCGGGGTGCATCCAGGAATTTAATTTAGGGGAACGGGTCATGTGTGTCAAAGCTATTATTTCTGTCCCTGAAAATTGTCATCGAATGATTTTAATTTAAGACTTCTTTATTTTAAAATAAATTACACTCATATGCACACACGTATATACAGGTTGTTAAAAAAAAGTGTTGAAATTATGGATATTGCTGTGCATATTAAAATGAGTAAAGGAATCTTAATGATGTTTCTTGTGTCGATACGTCGGTAAACTTCAATAGTAATAAATAAAAAAAATGTTGGTAAACTCTAATAATAATTTCAATCTCCTTTATTATAGTGCTGGTCAACAGTCGTAGGACCTGTAACAGGCCAGCACTGAAAGTACACAAGTACCATACAAGTACATATATTTACGCGAGAAACCCAATATTGTGTATTATATCTTAAGATAAAAAAAAGGGGGGAGCAACTAGAAGAAGAACACGGCCCAAATATTTTTTCTTGAGTATTTCTGGAAGAATCGAGTACAGCCGATTACGATACACAAAAGGTGTAATCTACTACTTTTACTCGATTCTTCTTATCACTAGAGTTCACTAAGCATACGACACGAGAAAAGCAGTGCTGCCAATTCAAATTAATAAAATTCATGCCAGAATTCATAAACAGTGTCTCGTTTCTCACTAGATTTGAATAAATTAAAGCAATATTTTCAATAATAATTTTGTAACATAGTGGTTAAAGTCTGTTGCCAAATAAAATAATTGATTTATCTCTTTAAAATTATAGAAGTCTATACATACTTTAAAATGTATTGACCTGAAAAAAAAGAATTTTACCAGTTAAATAAGATTGCAAATTAATTTTCTAGTATGCAGTGCAATCTTTAAAGAGAATGAATACTTCATGTTTAAGAAAATATTTTTAGACAAGGCTGCACTCTAGTATACAATTAGTAAGTTAAGAAGATTCCATCCTGCTGCCCTCTACTAGAAGTGTGACAACGTTTTTACGTTAAACGTTCCTTCTGTTAAACCTTAAGTCGGCCATTTGTGGATACAATTCCAGTTGTTGTGGATATAATTCCAGTGGATACAATTCCAATTTTTCACAAAAGCAGTTTTTTACAAAACATATTGGAATGGATACCATTCCGAGTGGATACAATTCCAGTTTTTGTGGATATAATTCCAGTGGATACAATTCCAATTCTTCTCAAAAGCAGTTTTTTTACAAAACTATTAGAATTGATACCATTCCGAGTGGATACAATTCCAGTTTTTGTGGATATAATTCCAGTGGATACAATTCCCATTTTTCACAAAAGCAGCTTTTTACAAAAATATTGTAATGGATACCATTCCGAGTGGATAAAATTCCAGTTTTTGTGGATATTATTCCAATGGATACAATTCCACTCCCCCTAATACACCATATGAAACAAGTTGTGCTTAGTAGTGTACATGAGTGTAGAGTGTTACTTGCCTAGGGGACGTTGTTTCATAGCTTTCAGGCTAGAACCAATAAGGATGTAGTATCTCTGTTTGTAATTAATAAACTATCCCTTGAAAGCTTCCCTCGAGTAGGGCTTATCAAGGAACTAACAGTAAATATGGCTATTAACTGTTGATAAGAAAGGTGGGTGGCATCGAGTCATATCAGTTGGCTTTGAAGAGTTGTTTGTTTGTGCACAGTGGGCAGCCCATTCCCAAGGTGAAATACAGACCCGAGGAGATCAAGACCTGGTGAGTCACTCTTTATTAGCTACAGTCACTGTACTCCTATCCTAAATACAGACCTGAGGAGATCAATCCCTGGTGAGTCACTCATTATTAACTACAGTCACTGTACTAATATCTCAAATACACACCTGAGGAGATCAATCCCTGGTGAGTAACTCATTATTAACTACAATCAATGTAATAATATCGCAAATACAAACCTGAGGAGATCAATCCCTGGTGAGTCACTCATTATTAACTACAGTCAATGTAATAATATCCCAAATACAAACCTGAGGAGATCAATCCCTTGTGAGTCACTCATTATGAACTACAGTCACTATACTCCTATCCCAAATACAAACCTGAGGAGATACATCCCTGGTGAGTCACTCATTATTAACTACAGTCACTGTACTAATATCTCAAATACACAACTGAGGAGATCAATCCCTGGTGAGTCACTCATTATTAACTACAGTCAATGTAATAATATCCCAAATACAAACCTGAGGAGATCAAGCCCTGGTGAGTCACACATAATTAACTACAGTCACTGTACTAATATCCCAAATACTGACCCGAGGAGATCAATCCCTGGTGAGTCACTCATTATTAACTACAGTCAATGTAATAATATCCCAAATACAAACCTGAGGAGATCAATCCCTGGTGAGTCACTCATTATTAACTACATTCACTGTACTAATATCCACAATACTGACCCGAGGAGATCAATCCGTGGTGAGTCACTCTATATTAACTACAGTCACTGTACTAATATCCCAAATACAAGCCTGAGGAGATCAATCCCTGGTGAGTCACTCATTATTAACTACAGTCACTGTACTAATATCTCAAATATACACCTGAGGAGATCAATCCCTGGTGAGTCACTCATTATTAACTACAGTCACTGTACTAATATCCCAAATACAGACCCGAGGAGATCAATCCCTGGTGAGTCACTCATTATTAACTACATTCACTGTACTCCTATCCTAAATACAGACCTGAGGAGATTATGCTCTGGTGAGTCACTCATTATTAACTAACGTCACTGTACTAATATCCCAAATACAAACGTGAGGAGATCAATCCCTGGTGAGTCACTCATTATTAAATACAGTCACTGTACTCATATCCTAAATACAGACCTGAGGAGATCAATCCCTGGTGAGTCACTCATTATTAACTACTGTCACTGTACTCATATCTTAAATACAGACCTGAGGAGGTCAATCCCTGGTGAGTCACTCATTACTAACTACAGTCACTGTACTCCTATCCCAAATACAAACCTGAGGAGATCAATCCCTGGTGAGTCACTCATTATTAACTACAGTAACTGTAATCCTATCCCAAATACAAACCTGAGGAGATCAATCCCTGGTGAGTCACTCATTATTAACTACAGTCACTGTACTCCTATCCCTAATACAAACCTGAGGAGATCAATCCCTGGTGAGTCACTCATTATTAAATACAGTCACTGTACTCATATCCTAAATACAGACCTGAGGAGGTCAATCCCTGGTGAGCCACTCATTATTAACTACAGTCATTGTATTCATATCCTAAATACAGACCTGAGGAGGTCAATCCCTTGTGAGTCACTCATTATTAACTACAGTCACTGTACTCCTATCCCAAATACAAACCTGAGGAGATCAATCCCTGGTGAGTCACTCATTATTAACTACAGTCACTGTAATAATATCCCAAATACAGACCTGAGGAGATCAATCCCTGGTGAGCCACTCATTATTAATTACAGTCACTGTACTAATATCTCAAATACACACCTGAGGAGATCAATCCCTGGTGAGTCACTCATTATTAACTAAGTCACTGTAATAATATCCCAAATACAAACCTGGGGAGATCAATCCCTGGTGAGTCACTCATTATTGACTACAGTCACTGTACTAATATCCCAAATACAGACCCGAGGAGATCAATCCCTGGTGAGTCACTCATTATTAACTACAGTCACTGTACTCATATCCCAAATAGCAACCTAAGGAGATCAAACCCTGGTGACTCACTCATTATTAACTACAGTCACTGTACTCCCATCCCAAATACAAACCTGAGGACATCAAGCCCTGGTGAGTCACTCATTATTAACTACAGTCACTGTACTCATATCCTAAATACAGACCTGAGGAGATCAATCCCTGGTGAGTCACTCATTATTAACTACTGTCACTGTACTCATATCTTAAATACAGACCTGAGGAGGTCAATCCCTGGTGAGTCACTCATTACTAACTACAGTCACTGTACTCCTATCCCAAAAACAAACCTGAGGAGATCAATCCCTGGTGAGTCACTCATTATTAACTACAGTAACTGTACTCCTATCCCAAATACAAACCCTAGGAGATCAATCCCTGGTGAGTCACTCATTATTAACTACAGTCACCGTAATAATATCCCAAATACAGACATGAGGAGATCAATCCCTGGTGAGCCACTCATTATTAATTACAGTCAGTGTACTAATATCTCAAATACACACCTGAGGAGATCAATCCCTGGTGAGTCACTCATTATTAACTAAGTCACTGTAACAATATCCCAAATACAAACCTGGGGAGATCAATCCCTGGTGAGTCACTCATTATTGACTACAGTCACTGTACTAATATCCCAAATACAGACCCGAGGAGATCCATCCCTGGTGAGTCACTCATTATTAACAACAGTCACTGTACTCATATCCCAAATAGCAACCTGAGGAGATCAAACCCTGGTGAGTAACTCATTATTAACTATATTCACTGTACTCATATCCCAAATACAGACCTTAGGAGGTCAAACTCTGGTGAGTCACTCATTATTAACTACAGTCACTGTGCTCATATCTCAAATACAGATCTGAGGAGATCAATCCCTGGTGAGTCACTCATTATAAACTACAGTCACTGTGCTCATATCTCAAATACAAACCTGAGGAGATCAATCCCTGGTGAGCCACTCATTATTAGCTACAGTCAATGTACTCATATCTCAAATACAAGCCCGAGGAGATAAAGCCTGGTGAGTCACTCATTATTAACTACAGTCACTGTACTCATATCCCAAATATATACCTGAGGAAATCCATCCCTGGTGAGTCACTCATTATTAAATACAGTCCCTGTGCTCATATCTCAAATACAGACCTGAGGAGATCAAACCCTGGAGAGTCACTCATTATTAACTACAGTCACTGTACTCATACCCAAATACAAGCCTGAGGAGATCATTCCCTGGTGAGTCACTCATTATTAACTACAGTCACTGTACTCATATCTCAAATACAGGCCTGAGTAGATAAACCCCTGGCGAGTCACTCATTATTAACTACAGTCTGCCTTCCTACACCTTTGACAAGACATCTTGTGAATGTGTGGAATGCCAGGTCGCCACCGTGGTTCGGATTCCACGTTAAACTGTAGGTCCTTTATTTTATCTCACAATCACCCTACCATTACACATTAGCGTAAGTGCGTATAACCCGGGTTGTAAGACGCGGTGCTAATAATAATAATAATAATAACAATAATAATAATAATGATAATAATAATAATAATAATAATAATAATAATAATAATAATAATAATAATAATAATAATTACAGTCACTGTACTCATATCTCAAATACAGGCCTGAGGAGATCAATCCCTGGTGAGTCACTCATTATTAACTACAGTCACTGTGCTCATATCCTAAATACAGGCCTGAGGAGATAAAGCCCTGGTGAGTCACTCATTATTAAACTACAGTCACTGTACTCATATCTCAAATACAGACCTAAGGAGATCAATCCCTGGTGGGTCACTCATTATTAACTAAAGTCACTGTGCTCATATACCAAATACAGACCTGAGGTGATCAAGCCCTGGTTAGTCACTCATTATTAACTACAGTCACTGTACTCATATCTCAAATACAGACCTAAGGAGATCAATCCCTGGTGCGTCACTCATTATTAACTACAGTCACTGTGCTCATATCCCAAACACAGACCTGAGGTGATCAAGCCCTGGTTAGTCACTCATTATTAACTACAGTCACTGTGCTCATATCTCAAATACAGACCTGGGGAGATCAATCCTTGGTGAGTCACTCATTATTAATTACAGTCTCTGTGCTCATATCCCAAATACAAACCTGAGGTGATCAAGCCCTGGTGAGTCACTCATTATTAACTACAGTCACTGTGCTCATATATCAAATACAGACCTAAGGAGATCAATCCCTGTTGAGTCACTCATTATTAACTACAGTCACTGTACTCATATCTCAAATAGAGACCTGAGGAGATCAAGACCTGTCGAGTCACTCGTTATTAACTACAGTCACTGTGCTCATATCACAAATACAGAGCTGAGGAGGTCAATCCCTGATGAGTCATTCATTATTAACTACAGTCACTGTACTCATATCCTATACACAGACCTGAGGAGATCAATCCCTGGTAAGTCACTCATTATTAACTACAGTTATTGTTCTCAATTATCATATCCCAAATACAGACTTGATGATGTCAATCCCTGGTGAGCCACTCATTATTAACTACAGTCACTCTGCTCATATCCTAAATACAGACCTGAGTTGATCAATCCCTGGTGAGCCACTCATAATTAACTACAGTCACTCTGCTCATATCACAAATACAGAGCTGAGGAGGTCAATCCCTGATGAGTCATTCATTATTAACTACAGTCACTGTACTCATATCCCATACACAGACCTGAGGAGATCAATCCCTGGTAAGTCACTCATTATTAACTACAGTTATTGTTCTCAATTATCATATCCCAAATACAGACTTGATGATGTCAATCCCTGGTGAGCCACTCATTATTAACTACAGTCACTCTGCTCATATCCCAAATACAAACCTGAGGTGATCAAGCCCTGGTGAGTCACTCATTATTAACTACAAGTCACTGTGCTCATATCCCAAATACAGACCTAAGGAGATCAATCCCTGGTGAGTCACTCATTATTAACTATAATCACTGTGCTCATATCTCAAATACAAACCGAAGGAGATCAATCCCTGGTGAGTCACTCATTATTAACTACAGTCACTGTACTCATATCACAAATACAGGCCTGAGGAGATCAAGCCCTGGTGAGTCACTCATTATTAACTATAATCACTCTGCTCATATCCCAAATACAAACCTGAGGAGATCAATCCCTGGTGATTCACTCATTATTAACTATAGTCACTGTGCTCATATCCCAAATACAGACCTGAGGAGATCAAGCCCTGGTGAGTAACTCAAAATTAACTACAGTCACTTTACTCATATCCCAAATAAAGACCTGAGGAGGTCATTCCCTGGTGAGCCACTCATTTTTAACTACAGTCACTGTGCTCATATCTTAAATACAGACCTGAGGAGATCAAGACCTGGTGAGTCACTCATTATTAACTACAGTCACTGTACTAATATCCCAAATACAAACCTGAGGAGATCAATCCCTGGTGAGCCACTCATTATTAACTAGAGTCACTCTACTCATATCCCAAATACAAACCTGAGGAGATCAATCCCTGGTGAGTCACTCATTATTAACTACAGTTACTGTTCTCAATGATCATATCCCAAATACAGACTAGATGATGTCAATTCCTGGTGAGCCACTCATTATTAACTAAAGTCACTGTGCTCATATCCCAAATACAAACCTGAGGTGATCAAGCCCTGGTGAGTCACTCATTATTAACTACAGTCACTGTACTCATATCCCATACACAGACCTGAGGAGATCAATCCCTGGTGAGTCACTCATTATTAACTACAGTCACTGTGCTCAGTGCTCATATCCCAAGTACAGACCTGAGGAGGTCAATCCCTGGTGAGCCACTCATTATTAACTACAGTAACTGTGCTCATATCCCAAATACAGACCTGAGGAGGTCAATCCCTGGTGAGCCACTCTTTATTAACTACACTCACTGTACTCATATCCCAAATACAAACCTGAGGTGATCAAGCCCTGGTGAGTCCCTCATAATTATGTTCATTCATTGTACTTATATCTTAAATACAGACATGAGGAGATCAGGCCTTGGTGAGTCACTCTTTATTAACTACAGTCACTGTACTAATATCCCAAATACAAACCTGAGGAGATCAATCCCTGGTGAGCCACTCATTATTAACTACAGTCACTCTACTCATATCCCAAATACAAACCTGAGGTGATCAAGCCCTGGTGAGTCACTCATTATTATGTTCATTCATTTTACTTATATCTTAAATACAGACCTGAGGAGATCAATCCCTGGTGAGCCACTCATTATTAACTACAGTCACTCTACTCATATCCCAAATACAAACCTGAGGTGATCAAGCCCTGGTGAGTCACTCATTATTAACTATAGTCACGGTGCTCATATCTCAAATACAGACCAAAGGAGATCAATCCCTGGTGAGCCACTCATTATTAACTACAGTCACTGTGCTCATATCCCAAATACAGACCTGAGGAGATCAATCTCTGGTGAGTCACTTATTATAAACTATAGTCACTGTGCTCATATCTCAAATACAAACCTGAGGTGATCAATACCTAATAAATCACTCATTAAATGGTAGAAGACAATTTAGAGTTGATAAGATCTAGAAATCATACTTACATTAACTTCATTCATTGATTAGACCTAAGAATCATATTTAAATGCTATTCTCCCATGGTTCATTATTTAGAGTCTTTCAAATTACCCAACTATTAATTATATTACTTGATCTGAGATTTGCATAACACTCTCACTATAATTAAATAACATTCAATAATTAGAGTAATGAATCGCACCTTGACAAATTCCCGTCCTTTCTCCTCACACTTCTACGTCTGCCGGGATATATACACATTATCTCACTCTGAGGATTTTACAAACACACTAGCTTGGTAAAGTCATCATTAATCGGAGCCATGCATTTTACTTATACCACATTTGTGCATCAGTCATATATCAAATCTCATGACATCGATCAGTGATCGAAGATATGAATTTGTTAGATTATTGTTCAGACCCCTACAAGACATTCATTCATTGACCAAAGCCAGTGGTCGATCTTCGTTCATTGAGCATAGTCATAAATAATACTTCCACGATATCCATAAATCAGTGTCACGCATGATATTTACAAATTTTCGCTCAGTCATGAATCATGCATTTGATCAAAGACAGGTATGAGACCTACAAACCATCTTATCACTATTCATTAACCAGATATATGACTCATACCTAACTGGCATTTGATCGTAGTTCATACTTACACAAAATTTGAATGCATGACCTTTAATCATTTAATTGAGGCTCTCGTTATATTTTATCATTAATAAGAGCCAGGCCTCGTACTAACATGAAATGTTATGATTGATCAGATGCATGCATTCTACTTGTATTAAATTAATTGATCATAAGCATACATTATACTCTACAACATGAATCAATCAGAGTCGATACTTTCATGACATTTAATCAACGTTATGCATGATACTTATACCACATTTTCCATCACTTATCAAAGATAATAATACTTATACCACAGTTTCCATCACTTATAAAAGATAATAATACTTATACCACATTTTCCATCACTTATCAAAGATAATAATACTTATACCACAGTTTCCATCACTTATCAAAGATAATAATACTTATACCACATTTTCCATCACTTATCAAAGATAATAATACTTATACCACAGTTTCCATCACTTATCAAAGATAATAATACTTATACCACAGTTTCCATCACTTATCAAAGATAATAATACTTATACCACATTTTCCATCACTTATCAAAGATAATAATACTTATACCACAGTTTCCATCACTTATCAAAGATAATAATCCTACCTACATAACATTTGGTCATTGATCAGAGCCAGGAATGATACTTGCAAGACATTTTATCGCAATTCATTGTTAATAACCATGTATTTAAATTACATTACTTTATATAATTGCTCATTGGTTTATATATAAAACTTACATGACATAGTCGTCCACCAATCAGAAACATACTTCATAGTTGTATTTGGTTAGGACCATGGGTCATACTTTGACAGCATTTGTAATTGATCATAGATAATTGATCAGAACAATGCAACATAGTAATACATATTTGTATTTGATCAGATTCATGCCATTTACTTATATTAATTGTAACTGATAGGCTTAAAGGTAGTTTACTGAAGACTAGTTTTTGAAAATTATGTGTTTCTCGAAAGCTCCTCTACGATTTTGTTTAAAATGTATACCATAAGAGTGTTGATGATGAAAATAGCTTTTTACCTCCCGAGAAGAATTATTGATTTATTTGTAGTTTATATTTTACTTGTATTTCTTCAATTCAAAATATTTCAAAATGGTTTTAAGCGTTTTTCTTAAAATTGAACTCCCCCCCCCCCAAAAAAATGTTTTTTCTTCGCTCTTGGTTCTAGATTATATTTGTAAACTAAACTAATCTCAGCTTACATTAAACTTCAAAGTTCCTTAAGGACTAGGTGTAATTTCATCTTTGTATCTTGTATTTTTGACAAATTAATGAATAATTTATCTCAGGTTTTGTTATTGCCAATTTGTAAATCTTTGTTTATATGGGCCAAGCCATGAATAATAAAAGTACATTTGTCATTTCCCATTAGTAGGGCCTTGGTACTTTGTAGTGCATGGCAAGCCATTATTGTGTGATGAGATCTTGTCCCCCTACCTTTTACACAATATATTACAATTATAGGTATTTTATTTAATGATTGTACAGCAATATAAAATATTTACAAGTCTAAAATGTGACTATATCTCGCCTAACCAAGATTCTTAAAATGTGTTGGTATTTTAAATAATAATTATAAGATATTTGGGATTGATTAAATTGTAGTTATATAATTATATATGAAATATAACGATTTAGTATAGTCTAACACATTATCTAGTGCAGTGGTTCCCAACCTTTTGTGACCCATCTCCCCTTTCTGGAGGTTGACTAACACCTATCGCCCCCTTTTCATTTTCATTGTATGCCTAATTTTAATTTGAAGTAAGGTGTAAATAATAAAGCAGTTTTATTATAATAAACAATTTTACTACCGTATATAAAAACAACCAAAGCAGTTTTATCCGGTCACTCTTGAATAAAATAGGAAAAAAATGTACATTTTTTACAGATTTTTTTTTAATAACAAATAAGTGAAATAATTAACTAAGATCATTGATGTACATTTAAAAAACAGGAGTACATGTTTTCATTTTTAAATTGGAATCTGGAAAAATTAATAAAGTTGACAGTTAAAATTTGAAAAAATAAATGAAAGTTTGAAAATTTGTTATTATTTTGTTTTACCTTTTCAATGGCTGCCTTGTGCTTGGTGGATTTCAGTTAAAGCTTGAATATCCGGCTTTATGTTCATCATGTTCAGGCGCAAGTCTCCTTTGAGGCAAATGTCCAACTTATTTCTTTGTTTTGTGAGGAGCTGGACAACAGAACTAAATCCTTTTTCAACTAAATATGTTGACGGGAACGAGATGAGAAGTGGTTCAATTTTTCCCCACAGTTGTGGATAAGTGTCCATAATCTTCACCCAGCCTAACTCGTAACCGCTCTGCTTGAAAATGATTTTCGCTTCACAGTCATACTTCAGATCTAAAAACTCTGTCTACAAAGAATTATCAAGCTTATCCACAGCTTCAAACGAGAATGGATCTAGAATCCAATCAGGAATTTGTAACTTGGTCAAATCTTCAAATCTTAACTCCATGTTAGTTTTTAACTGGTCAAGGTGATCAGTAAAAACTAGGATTTGGTCTTCTGGGAGTTCAGGAGTCCCGTTAGATGACACTGAACACTTTTTAAGGGTCGGAAACTGAATCAGCTCTTTACGACCAATATTTACCTTGTGAATATCAAACTTGGTGATGAATGATGAAATAATTCCTTTGGCCTTGATAAGGTTCATCTTGTTTCCTTGAAGCCTTATATTGACTTCGTTCATTTTTTCAAAAATATCTGTAAGGTACGCAAGTTCCAACTTGCGTTGCTTCAAATTCTCACTTAAAACAGGATCAGACGTGTCGAGAAACTCAGTAACCGTGTCAAATAATTCGAAGAAACGGCGCAAACAGTTTCCTTTGGAAAGCCACCTCACGGCCGTGTGTAGAAGCAAGCGTTCGAATTCCTCATAATTTCCATCGCAAAGTTGTCCGAACAGACGGTCATTGAGGGAATTAGCTTTAATCTTGTTGACACCAGTAATGACCAGTTGTAGGGTTTCATGCAGGACACCACTCAATTTTTTCGCAGCTAAGTGTTGACGATGAATGACACAGTGAATAGTGATGACCTCTGGCACTTCTTTCTTAAGGTGGGCTAGAAACCCAGCATGACGACCTGACATGGCAGGAGCACCGTCTGTTGAGCAAGCGCTCACGTTTGTTAGGGGAATCTCTTTTTCCTCAAAATAATCTTATACCACTTTAAAAATCGACGATCCCTTCGTATCAGTGATCAAAGTTCTAGCAAACAACATTTCCTCGGTAACTTCCTTTTGTTCATTGATAAACCTCACATAAACTAATCAAATTGCTATGTTATAAATCACAGTTGATTCATCAATCTGCAATGCAAATTTACTTTTTTTCAACAAATTGGTAAGTTTGGATTCAACGTCTGTGGCCATTTCGTCAATTCGCCTGGAAACAGTATTGTTGCTCAAAGGAACCAATTGACTTATCTTATTACTAGGGCCCTCGCCTAGCATGATTTCAACAATTTTTTTGGTAGCCGGTAAAACAAGAGTTTCGCCAATTGTGTGAGATTTACCACATTTAGCGATCAATAAAGACACCTCATAAGAAGCAAGAAGAATTTTGTCAAGATCGGTTTCTCGTTTTTTGAATAATTCACTCACATTAGGCCGTTTAACAGCTTTAGCTTTGAGGTGTTGAAAATAACTAAGTTCTTTACTCACTTTATCACTGTGTACTCTTGATAAATGTTCTTTAATTAGCGAAGGCTTCATGGTTTCATTACTAGTAAATGTTTTATCACACAAAAGACAATGTGGAAACTGCACATTTTGCGGTGACGTGATAAAGCCGAATTTTAAATACTCAGGTGAGAATTGACGACACTTCTTCCTTTTTGAATCCATTGAGCATGAGTTTCTATACTTCAAAACAAACGCACAAAAACAGAAAAGACACGCACAAAAACTGATGGTGAGGCACACAAAGGCTAGTGAAGACTGAAGATGAATGTAGGGTTAGGAGGGGGAGGGGGTTGAGTCACCAGTCGGCTGCGCTGAACCACAACAGATGGGCACTGTGGAGAGGGGTGAGTGCAGTGAACTCGCCGGCTGAGAATAGCCAGTGTCTCGTGCTACCCGGCAACTTCTACTGTACAGTACTATTTTAATTTTTCCCCCTTTGAATACTCATCGCCCCCAAATCGCCCCCACCTATTTATTGCCCCCATGATAACCCAAATAGCCCACTTTGGGGGCGATCGCCCCCAGGTTGGAAACCACTAATCTAGTGTTTATTTTGTGTTAGACAAAGATTATACACTTTTAACATTATAAGGAGTTAAGCCGACACACGTCTGCGGTGACCGGAATAAATCGCAAACGATAAAAGTGACATGAAAATTCCGGACAGAAAAACCCATGGTCATAAATACTCACAGGGAAAAAACTCACAAGGAAAAACGCCCACACGAAAAATATTCACACGAAGAATGCTCACAAGAAAGATACTCACATTGTGCCGAGCTAACATCAGTTAGCTCCACAAGTGTACTGTATGTAACCTTTTGCTGGTGCATATAGTTCTAATTACCTTTGGCTATTGTTTGGATACCTCTTGGTTTTCCCAATGCTTATTATCTTATTTGATCTAACGAGCCTCTAGTAATTACTCGGAAGAGGGGTAATATCTGACGTTTATAGTCTTCTTTCCCTTCCTTTTTCTTCGATCCCTGCTCATGCGCCTCTTCACGAAGCGAGTCGGGCTTTCCCTTTCCCACCCCTCATATCTTTTTTAGTTAGTTTCCATCGGGAGAATTAGGCGACTGTTCAAAAAGTTTTAGACCTATTTTACGACTACAACACGGGAGAAAGCACTATGTCTTAGATCTACTATTCCACATCTCAAAAAGTTGGCATGTTCCCCGGGTTAACAGGGATGTCGTTGCCGGCTAGTGCCATGGCATCGCGAAAGGAACCTTGGGGCCACCGTAGTAGCCCTCGCCACAGTGCCTTGATAAATTGTTACATCTTTAGAAACCGGTCTCCTGCCAGTACGGGCTGATATCTTTGCTGGTGCAGAGCTGGTTCAACATGGTACCTCAGCGCTCCTACGGGAGCATGCGGGGACGTGGGTGATAATCTCCCCCTGGTACGGGCGATAATCCCTGCTGTGCAGTGCTGGTTTTAACACTAGTACCTGGCTGGCGCTCGATCACTGGGGGCATGCGGTACGGTGCGAAATTTTCCTGCTGGTGCATGCTGGGTTCAATACTGGTACCCCACTGGCGCTCGATCACTGGAAGGTGTGGGTGCGCAGTGATTATTTATGCGGTACCCTCCCAAATTTTTTAGCTATAGCTCATGGCGGGTCGCACCAGGAAGTTCACGCTTGGGCCGATTAAAATCGTTTGATCGAGGGAACCCGAGGGAAAGCGCGCAAGAAAACCCGCTTTAGATCACGCAACACAGTATATGTTCGGTTTTTTAGGGCATGAAAACTGGATAGGTCAAAAAAGGCAACTCCTGGGGATATTTCCTTTTTATTTGATAGGGGTATTGTTTTTAAGCGTTGTGGGTAATTTTCCCCCATTTGAGCTAAGTGTTAGAACTTTAAAAAAGTATTTTTTTAAATTTAAACTATAGGTAACGTTATTGTTGCATGCACCGTACTGGGTGATAGGCCGAACATTTTACTTGAACCGGCTGGCCGGGATAATGCCACCAGCCTTACGAATAATTTAACTTGTTTAAACCAATAACCAGAGGACTCATATTAATATTTATATTTAATTTTTTTATATAAATATTTTTGTTAGATATCCTGCCTTTTTTTTATGACTGCCCCAAAAAATTTTCTTGATGAGAAAAGAATCACTTTTCTTAGGTTTGGTTTGGTCATAGCTGTGATAGTAAAAGCCAGATTATAACCCGGGGGCAAAAAGCAAGAATTGTCGTATCAATATGGGGACGTTCCGGACGCAAGATTTGAATGAATTTAAATGGAGGCAGTAATTAAATTTGTGTACGTGACATCATAAATAAAAATTAA
>JBCFYV010003831.1:0-26072 GCA_039000515.1 Timema cristinae
TTGGGAGAGAAGTGGGACAGTAGGAGGACTTATCAATTGTTCCCAAATGTGGTTGAGAGACTAGAGAATAAGCACCTCCAGCCATCTCGGGGCCTTGTCCACTTCATCACGGGAAGGGACCGTACCCGGCATCTCTAAGGAAGCTGGGATTGATAGAGTCGGGGAATTGTCAATGTGGTGAGGAGGGAACCCCTGAACATGTGGTGCTTGAGTGTGTCATTACACTAGAAGCAAGAAGGAACTATCAGAGAGAGATCCAGGGAAGATTAGTAGCGAAGTACTGAGGGACCCAATCTATTGGAAATTCTTAGACCAGATTGCACTGGAAGCGTCAGATAGAGCAAAGACAGCCTACATAGACAGACTTAAAGAGGCACAGGGACGAATAAGACGGACGTTGACACTGACAATGACGAAGAAGATGACAGCGACACGGAGGGCGGGACTGACACGGACACTAGTGCGGTCTCAGCGGGGAGTGAGTAGGGAAAAAAGGATTGTTAAAAGGGGATAAGCGGTAACAATCCTTGCCGGGAAAAAAAAAATGTGTATGTGCTGGGAGGAGCAAGCGCGAGCCCTGGGAACTGGATTCCAGTACGACTGAGTGTCTGAAGGAACACGGGGATGCCCTTGAGATCCAGAAGACAGTTTTCCAGTCGTATGAACAAAAGTTAGTGGAATGATTATGAACTCTGAGGGGTTCCCTGCACCGTATGACCCACCACCTTGGAAACAAGAGAGGTGGGTTATGGTTGATGGGCCCTCAGAGTCAAGATGGAGAAAGGCGGCTGCCCTGCAGTCCTCTGGGTGATGGTGTTCCCCGGCAGTAATGGGAATAGAATAGTTTAGTATTTTAGCTTAGCTTAGTTAGTAGTTATATAGATAATTAGGGACGGGGGAACTAGATAGGGGGTAGATTAGGAAATTCAGCTGCCAAGGGTAGAAAGTAGGCGGGGCACAAACTCTGATAGGGCGCCTCCCCAGGTGGTTATTATGGGGATGCCCACCTCTGCTGAGCGCTTGGCGGACTCGGGAGTGAAATCCCGAGCATTGTGAAGGGCCTAGCGGGGGAGGGTACCGGGGGCGTAATATACCCGGGGTGGATCAAATTGAGCTAAGGGTAGTTGAATTTCATTTAAGTTAAGAGCCAAAATATGTGTTGTAATGTTAAAAAAAGGGAAAATTCATATTAAAATTGTGTAAATTAAGTAAAAGTTGTGGAAAAAACGGCCCGGATTTAAAGATTGTAAGATACCGGGCCTGTAAACACTGAATAAAAAAAAAAAAAAAAATACCAAACACACTAGCAGAATTAGTACATAATGTGTATAATCCGGGCGTGTAGTAAGACGTTGAGATAAAAAATATTTAAAAAAGAATGTAATGTACATTTTAAAGTGTACAAAACACCTAGATAATTTTTATCCGCCGCTGAATACAAAATGTAAACCTAAACATGAGATTTGAACATAGCATATTTTGCTTTAGCGCGCCAATACTATATCACTACTCTATTTGTACACCATGTGAAAAATTACACTCGTCTCGTTGCTATTAATAATACTAAACTACTTTGGTTCTTATTTTCAAGAAGCATCCAAGCATTGTTGAGAAAATTGTGTGCCTTTCACAACAATAACTAGGCGTTTTATTACTCTGTTTTCATTTGGTTTTGTTTCCTTCAGGATGCTACAGTGGGGTACAAGACTAAGAAAGTATTATACATAGGAGTTAAAAACAAATATTGTACATTTGTGACCGGCGCTGAAAGAAGAAAAAAAAACCTTAAAAACAAACTTGTTTCAAAAATTGGCGAGAGGATCAAAGCTCGTCAAGTATGGAAGCAGCTAAATATGTTGAGACCTTTTGCAAGAGCGAAGAAATGTATGGCCTACGACACAGTACTCCATTACTGATGGTGACAGTAGCGTATAAAAGCGGCTTTTGAGGCTCGTCCATATAGAAATTTGACGGTACTAAAATTGGAGTGCCGTAATCACTTCTCTGGAACTACGCTAACAAGTTGAAAGATTTGTAGGAAAACGGCAAGAATGAACCATTTCATCGCCGACAAAAAATCAGTTCCAAAAGTATGCAGCTACGTGGGCAGTGGCGAAAGCTGCAAAATGTAGGATGAATGAGGCGGACAGCTGCACGAGCTCATTGATAAATTAAAATATGACATTTTGAATAGTCCAAATCGTATATTTGGAGACTACCAACATTGTGCTCCTTATTTATGCACAGGACTAAAAGAAAATGAGAAAAATCTTATTCCGGAGATTCAAGAAAGTGGTATTTTACAAAATCTGAAATCTATAGCTCAAACACTTACCATTCACTGTCGCAGCCTGCTGTATAGTGTAGACAACTGTGTTGAGCACTACAACGCTGCCATTGTAAAAAAAAACTGGTGGCAAACGCACCCATTTCACACAAAGAGGATCCTATCAAGCGCGATGTGCTGCTGCTGTTGTAAGCTACAATTCTGGCGCTCTCCATTACAAACTACACAAAAATTGTATGGATCAAGCCCGGGAAAATTGACAAATTTGGGAAGAACCACACAAGCATCGAAAAATATGTCTCGCCCGAAGTAAGCGAGAAGATTCACATCACTCGAAGCCCACCCGGCCCAAGCAAACCATTCTTCCCCATCCCCCCCCCCCAAAAAAAAAGAAAATGGATGCTAACTATGGCCCAGATTTGCCAGAAAACGATTTTATGTTGTTTAAAAAAAGAAATGCAAAATAGCCTCCAACATACCGAAGAAGAATTGCGAAACCTTGGACGTCAAACCATAAATCAAAGTGAATCTGGACAATGGTTAGAAGAAAGGAGAAACGTTTAATAGCGTCTAATTTTAGACAAGTTTGTTGCAAGCTCCCATCAACTGTTGTGATAATTTGGTCAAACAAATTCTATATTCCTGATCTCCAACAACTAATCTCGTTGTCATATGGAAAAGCAAATGAAGAACGTGCCATAGTGAAGTTGGAAGAAACTTTGAAAATCAGGGTTGAACGCTGTGGTTTCTTTGTTGACCGTGATTTGACATTCCTCGCGCTACACCAGATGGCCTAATCGACAATGATGGCAAGTAGAGGTAAAATGTCCATCATCAGCTGAACAGATGAGTCCTGAGTCAACCATTTTGAAACGAAAGGTGACATTCTGGAAACTTAACAAGTATAAAAAGATTGTTTGGAATAAACAGGCGTCATAAGAAACTTTGATCAAGTCCAAGGTCAGCTCCATGTAACACGCCGGTTGTACTGCATATTTGCTATATGGACACCAGTTATGCCATACATACGATATGAAAGAATTGAACGTGATGACCTTTTCTGGGAAATGGAAATGGTGACTAAGCTTTCCTCATTTTATTTTGATTGTTTACTGCCTGAACTAGTATACCCACGCTATCCACGTTCAAATGCCTATCCGCAATCCGGATTATATTGAGGCAGAGCTAACTAAAAAAAGAAGTCAATTACAGTACAAAGCAAGAAAAATGTTGAGAATGGCTGAGGTTGGTAATTCTGGTTAAGGTTGGTAGTTCGGCTGAGGTGATTTAAGCTGTGTACTAAATAAAAAGAAAAAAAATTAGTCATTTACATCAATAAATACAACAGGGTTGCTGTCTTTTGTTTTGTGTTAAATAAGAAATGAAATTAATAGTGTGAATATTAAGAATTATTCAGCTATTATTTGAACTATGTATGTATTTACAGTGAAATCACATTGAATTATTGAACAATATTGAACAAGATGTCATTAATGAATGATGATAGTAATAAAATTTTTAAATGTTTTGAAAGCGTTATCAATGATGGTATAGCAACTTTTATAAATAGAGTTGTTTCTCAATGAACGCATGATTGTCTAAAATAACATGGCTTTACAAAACTGTGTGCCATTTGATGTTCTACTGCAAATATTGGGGAGGTATACCACATATTTTTCTTTGTATTTTAACTGTGAAATTAGTTGGAACAAGTTTCATATCAGATTTGTGTATGTATAATTATTCAATATTTATTGAGTATCATTGAGTGCATATATGTAAATATTATTAGTGGTATAATAAATATTTCCCCAACTTTGCCATTTATTTGTTTAATAATATTAGATATATTGAAATATTGTAGCAATACAATTCAAAATAGTAATGTAATGAATGCAATAACGACTGCATTTCTACTATATTTTTTTAGTTGAAATAATAGTATGTAGAATTAATTTAGTGTTGTATATTGTTAAATAGAGATAAAGAAACCTTTATTATAGTGTACATATATTACAAAAACTTTCAGGATTTAAGTATTTCTATTGTTTTGTTTTAACATATTTTAGATTTTTTAAGATAAAAGGAATGAAATTTTTTTACCGACAGGTGGTTGTAATGAAATAATATATATTGAATATTACTAGCATTGCCTTCCAAAGGGTTTTTTTATAGAGGGAATCCTTAGGGTAAGTAGGATATGTCATATTAATAAAAAAAAAAAGGTAATATTAGTTAGGCATATTTGTGCTGTAAATTAACAAAAGTTATTTTTAAATTCAAATTTTAAGGATTTTGTTTCACTTAGAGCTACTAGCCAACTAGGTGAAACGTTCCTAAAATATTTTGAAACATTGAGCTAGTTGTCGCTTGTCGCAAAAAAACAACAATTTTTGCTTTGGGATCGTGAACATTTTCAACCTCGAATGATCTTTGAGTTTCATGTGACCTCGAAAACTAAAAGGTGTATTTTTTCTTTTATCTGACCCCTTGCCTGTCTGTATGTCTATGGGACTCAAACGAAAACGATTTGAAAGGATTTCTTTCAAACTTTAATATAATTATGGTAACACCTTGAGGAGTTTTAGATTTCTTTTAAACTTAAATATTTAGATATTAAATTATGGTAATAGCTTGAGGTATTTTTAAGCCCCCAAATTAGAGAGTTTACTGACAAATGAGTTATGAGAATACATTTTTTATATAGTTTTAAATATTTTGTTTAAAATTGATATTTGGGAAGTTGTTTTGCATGATAAATAAAATTTAAGGCATATACTTGTTTCCCAGTAGAAAGGGCATATGTTTTTACTAGCTATTAGTAGTAGCCTATAATAAATAATTCCTGGGAAACATATTTATTGGGCCACCAATATTAGTTAGATCTGGCCCCAAATTACTAAAAATAAATCTAAACGTAACTCAAACCACTAATTGAATTACTTTTAGTGATGGTTATTTTTACGATTGTTTATGTTTGGCATAATTCTAGAGAGCTAAGTAATATCCAAAGTATTTGGGAAGGGGGAGGGGGGGGGGCGGAGGGTAGATGGACTCCACAAACTACAGTATAAAATAAGTTTAAATAAAGTATGATTTTTAAGTATTAATAGAGGTGCTTAAAAATTAGTATTGTCTATAAGAACGAATATTTTGTGATATTTTCAAAGACATTCTCGCAAATTATATAATTTAGAGGACTCTAAATTAAAAATGAGATTGTGATTTAGGCCAGAAAAATCTAAGAATCATGTGTCCTAAAACACATTTTTAAAACAATTTGTTTTAAATCCATTTTTTGCGATCCCATTTTAATCATGGTTTCTTGAAACCGGGCAACAAAGTACCAAGAATGAAAGAATGAATGTATTAAACATTTCCAAAGGACATTCAGAATACTCAAGTTTAGCCTTATAAGTTATAGTCATAAAATGATTGATTTTTATTTGCTGCTCTTATTAACTGAATAAACAATATCAAAAAACTTTAACATTTTCTTACATATTTAATGTGGCTGACACAAACTTTGTTTCATTAAATTTTGAACTAAATCTGGTTCATCAATAGTGGTTAACATTTCAAGTGTTGGCAGCTATTTTTGGTATGTTTATGCGTTCATAGAAAAAAAGCTACTTGCTTATAGACCAAACTATTTGTTAAAACATTTTTGTGTGCAATGAATATTAAAATGTAACCATTAGATTTTATGGATATTTTGAGTTTAAAAAGGTTCAAAATGTTGAGTACAAATTTGGAAGAAAAAACACAAAAATATGGTTGTTGAAATTTAATTTAACGGATTTTTACTTTTGGTAAAGTATCAAACTGGACAATAAACATGTCAAAGTGAACCTGTCACTTGAAATATTAAACAAAAAAAAAAATGTATAAATTTTAAATCAATTAATTATAAGCAATAAGCTACTTTAATAGTGTGTTTGAAATTATTTGAAGTTTCTAAATATTAATATTTTAATATTTAGCACCGCGTCTTTACTACCCGTTCGGGTTATACCTTTAAGTACTAATTACGCTAATGGATTAGGAATTGGGAAGGTTGAATTAAAGGAAGCGAACCCGCATTTGCGTGGAGGGAGAGTGGAAAACCATTTAGGAAAAACCACCCCCAGTTCACCCGACCGAGATTCGAACCTCGATCTCCCCGTCCTCAGCAGTCGAGCTCAACACGACAAGCGCGTTAGCCAACTACGCCACCGAGGCGGGTTAATTTCTAAACAAACATGTGTGTTTGTGGTTAGTTTTGGCTAAGTTATTTTAAATGTAAAACTAAATTTATCAATAATAATAATATTTAGCACCGCGTCTTACTACCCGTTCGGGTTATAACGCTTTAAGTACTATTTACGCTAATGGATTAGGAATTGGAAGGTTGAATTAGAGTAAGTGAACCCGCATTTGCGTGGAGGAAGAGTGAAAACCATTTAGGAAAAACCACCCCCAGTTCACCCGACCGAGATTCAAACCTCGATCTCCCTGTCCTCAGCAGTCGAGCTCAACACGACAAGCGCGTTAGCCAACAACGTAAATTTATCAATTAAAAATGTATTATTCATGTTTGTTACATTTCATTTTAAATGAATAAATGCTTCCCTAGTTCCGTAACCACTAAAAAAATTTTTTTTTTATACCTACCTATTGTCCTTACATTATTTTAAATATGGATTACATTTGGAAAAATTTATGTGAATGAATATCTAATATAAATATACTATTTCTTTTACCGGAAGTTAACCAGTAGGTAAAATTACTATCCTCAAGAAAATGAAAGCTGTAGTAGCTCAATGCCAAAATTCAACATCCCCACCCAATTCATTCTCCTTTTCTCTTCTCAGTTGTCCACAAAAATAGGGGCTCAGAGACCTTTCAAGGCAGAAACTACCTAACCACCAGTTACAAGTTGCCTTTAAATCTGAAGGTCATTTCAATGTTATTCTCAAGTAAACCACATTCTTAACTTTAGTGTTTACTACATAATTTGAGTAACAGAAACACTTAAGCCTATTATGCACTAGGAAACATTTCTCCGGAAATATTGTTTGACAACATGTTGCCCTTGTTCGGAAACAGTTGGCTAAACTGCTCCCAACTGTTGGCCCACAGTTGGGCAACATTTTTCATGTTGCCTTTGTGTTTACCATCGAGGAAAACATGTTTCCCGTGATCCATTTCAAATGGATTACAAGAAACACTGTTAACTGGCCAACATTTCCGACAACAAACAACGTGGGTCGGTCTGATTCTGCTATTTGGATGCTTTGTTGACACTAGCATGGGTTTGATTGTGTCATCATAGGTTAAAAGGTGGAGCAATATTGTGCTCAGGACTACACTATCTGTCCACTAAGCATTCTTGCATACCACCATGAGTACATCAGTTACTGATATCTCCTTTTGTCATGTCGTGGTCAGCCAAAAAAAACCTCTGGAACTGATTGAAATATTTCATACAAATACACTGTTGTGGAATGTGACAATTGAGGATTGTAAGAATCGTGTCAAAAAACAGGATGTTTTTAATAAAATAAGTGGACTGTTTTCATTTAGTGTAAATGAACACAAACCACCACTATTTTCTTCTTCTCTGTCTTCTTGATCTGTTCATAACTATATACAAAGCACAAGCCATAGTAGCTTCCTCAACATACATCTTTCACTCAACTGAACTTTGTATGGGAAACAAATATTTAATCATTTAGTCTGGACGCAAAACAATGTTTCTTTAATGTTTGTCAACAATCTATTTCCCATATTGGCCAACAGTTGGGAACAATTGGCCAACAATGTTTCCAAGTGCGTACTAAGCTTTAGAACTATTTAAAAGCATGCTATATTTTTTGTTTAGACTTTAAATACTTGATTGTGGGAATTTTTAATTAACACCGGGAAAATATCAGTTTTTAAATTATTTCAAATATACATTAATAGTTTTAAATACATAGCATCAAATAGCTATTATAGACCTGCATTAATGCCCACGCGTATGGTATACTCTTTTGATAGTCATAATTTATGGGATTGTTTTATACGGTTTCTATATAAGATATCACACATTTAAAAAACTTTAAAATTAAAATCAAAACTTTTTCACTACTACTGCTTTCATTTTGGGGAAAACAACATTAAAAAATATCTAACCACTTCTTAAATAAATTGGTATTTCTAAACTTCTGCATTTCTCCTCAGTGCTCCTTAACAATTATAATTGCAGCTGACTAGTCCCCTGAGTAAAAAAAAAGAAGAAGAAAAGGACCATTACTTTAGAGTTTTATTTGTAATGTGCAATCAGAGTAAACTTATTTGTATATGGCAGGATTAGGGTACTTAGGACAAGGGATGGGGTTAGATATGTGGGAGGGCCGCACGCTACCTGAAGATTGCTCGGTGATATCTGACTGGTTGAATCGAGGAACTCATATTTTGTATCTGCCTTCTAGTAAATTTGAGTTTAAAGTGAGTTGTTTAAAAAATGCTCACTTGATTGCACTTTGGTCACTGGGGACTGCAACTAGCGATCCCAACGTTGAAGGATAAAACCTCGAAAATGAGCACAACACATTTAACCTAGCTATTGTGGATCTGTTCTTTCCTTGTCTGTGACCTAGGGTATTCTTTTTACATTACAAATATTACGAGACTGACGAATTAAAACTAGTTTCTGCTGTTAAAAAATTTATCTAATAATTGGTTACTAACATTATAAACTTTTATGTATGTTTTTTTTGTGTGCATCTCATCTTAATACAGGACAGGGCTATCCTCAAGTATATTCTGTAAAACACAGTAGTGATTCGTTTTCTATTAAGATGTATCACCAAGATAAATTTATACCTTAAATAGAAATAAGATTTTACTAAACCACCTAATTCTACCCTCACAACCACTGTGTATTCACAGTTTATTTAAATTAATAAACTATATATTCTGACTTGTTTGAGAGGGATGGTAATACCCCACTTTGGATCTGTGGTGAGATTAGTAACTTATTCAAATAAACTGTGCAGAAAAAATCATCAATAAATAACATTAAACAACAAAATAGGCCATTTTCATTAATTTTGTTAAGTAATATAGCACCGTGTCTTACTACCCGTTCGGGTTATACGCTTTAAGTACTAATTACGCTAATGGATTAGGAATTGGGAAGGTTGAATTAGAGGAAGTGAACCCGCATTTGCGTGAAGGGAGAGTGGAAAACCATTTAGGAAAAACCACCCCCCAATTCATCCGACCGAGATTCGAACCTCGATCTCCTCGTCCTCAGCAGTCGAGCTTAACACGACTAGCGTGTTAGCCAACTAACGCCACCGAGGCGGGTAATTTTGTTAATTTTGTTAAGTATCAAGGCTAAAAATAAAATTTTTAGAATATATAATTTTAAATTTCAACTATTATAAAGACAAACACTTGGCAAAATTAAAGTTTCACACATATGTTGTTACTTTTTTGTTTGGTTTCTATACACAACTACAATTTGCGTTTAAAAAACTTTTACATAGAAAAGCCAAACAATTTTTATAAATAATTTTTAACTTGATGAGAAAAGACATATTTTGAGATCTGATTGATAAAATATTGAAAATTAAATTTGATGAAAACAAATTTCTGACCCAAACATTTTTGTTTAATCAACTCCAAATTTTATGATAACAGTTTCCAACTTGATGAAGTGCCTCTGAACTAAGAGATAAAATAAAATAAATTTATTTATTATTCATTTTGAGGTATTTAATGTGCACTTTCTGAACCAACTGATTATATCAGTACATCAGAATTTTAATGAGCAAGATCTAAAGAGCCTACTAATTTTCTGGAAAAGGTATTTAACATACCTTCTAGGGTTATTTTACATGCCGCAATTGACATTGGACTGAAGGCTTTACTAACCCTTCAAAGGAAGTTTTACTATGGATTTTTATCACTCAAGAAAAATCCGTCGAAACCGGCTGGGTTTAAACCCACAAACATTGAGTCCTGAGGCGGGCATTTTACCCCAAGGCAACCTAGGTCAACACAATTAAGTTAAAAAAAAATAATTCTTTAAGTCATTAATAAAATATCTATATAATTTTTTTGATGTAAAATACCCTAATGACTATTATATAAAATGTTAAGAACATTATTTTCTAATTTGTTTCTTGGATTAAATGATTGGGATGCCAGTTTAACATTTCAATAGTTATATTCCGATAATAGACAAATTGTATTCAAGTAGTATATACATTTATACCGATAGACAACTTAACAGGGCAATCATTTGTGTTTTTGGCATTTATATGACATTCATTAGAATAAAAATTTTATAGATATGTGCCTGCCTGTGGATATTCTTCAAGAGAAATTTGAGCAGTAGAGCTCATTTTATTGAAGTACATTGGCAAGAATAAGCTTACACACCTAGGTGTGTTGTGTTAAGGGTGTGAAATACTGTCATGAAATTTGTACTTATAAGCATACCCTGGTAGGTAATATATTATAAAACAGGGGTTAGATTTAAGTGTTGAGTGACATTTATAATGTAAATATCTCAAAATATTTGAATATTTATTTCTTAAGTCATTTGCACATTGGTTTTATAACATAGTTCTACACCACCACTCTGTCCCCTTCCCTTCTCAGTTGTATGTCTATTAGACCATTCAGAAGTTTACATAAAAAAATATAAATACATTTGCTACATTTGTACTTCTATTGGTCAACAGGAAACAATTGCCAGTTTTAAAAAAGGTGGGCTTATTATGCTAGGGGAGGCTTAGTGAAAGGTGAGAGATACTCCAACAATTTTCATTTTTACACCCCTTTGTATCTATTTAATAGATAGGTACTTAAGGGAAAAAAAGACCTTTATTAAGAAACCCTCATTCGATGGGAAGGTAGTAATAAGAGACAAAAAACTCCAACTGTCAAAACGATATCCACTAGTTATGAACAGATTACCCTTTAATGGCACAAATGCTCAAAGAAGTTGTGGTCCCACCCCTTCATTCCTATTGGCTGGAGGTATTCTCGGAGAAGTTGATGAAGAGAGGTGGGAGTAAACATAAAGGTCCAAAAGCTTGAAGAAAAGTCAAAATGGTATCCTTTGGTTACAAACAGGTTGTCCTTCGAAGAAAGAAAAGTTTGAAGAAGAAGTGGTATACACCCGCATAAAATACTAATACCATGTATTTAAATTCGGAAAAAATCTGCGGAAATCTCATTGTCTTATCGCCTTATTAAAGGTCTCTCAATAACATACCAAGCTTTCTTCTTCCTACAAGGGCTGCATTCGGCACCATCTAGGAAAGATGGTGGCGAAATGAGGTTTTTCTTGATTATCTCGTCAAACTTTAATTCTACCATAAAAATAGTTATAATATATATTATTCAAGATAAAATTCTCAATAAAAAAGTTCTTGACACATTTTTCTTAAATTAAATATTATCTAGCTATAGCTTCAAGAAGCCCACAAGTTTCACTCGACTGCATGCAATAAAGGGTTCCCAACCTATTTTTTTTTATTTTCACGTTAAATGATTCGTTATTTTAGCCAATAAATATAACCATTGCATTTGTTACTAAAGATATATGTTTTATAACTCTAAATAAATATTTATTACAAAATGTTTTTTAATATTATTTATTTTTACAGCGTAAGTTAAAACATTTTAGTCATAGGTTATTTTATTGTTTCCCTTATTCCACTCATAACTTAAATTTCACTTTTTTCTCTTGGATCTTGGGGGATGATGAATGTCTTTGTTATCCCCCCTTTTCATTTCCAAAAATTAAATTGATAAAATTTAAAAACATAAATTTCCTTAATTTTTTTAACCAAATGTCCTCCTTAGGGGTGGTATTTGTGCTTGATTGTCCTTGACATTAAAAACAAATAATGGAACATTGGAAACCAACATTATGAAAACTGCAATCTGCCCCTGATCCCTTAATACATTTACAAGATAGGGTTTTTAAAGGGAACTGCTTGTGGAGCGGGTTTCTTGGTGGTGGTTACAGGAAGTAAGCCGTGCTTTTTTTTTTTCCCCCCAACCCCCCAATCTAAGGGACTCTTGTTGTTCTCAAAATATGTTTGAATTTGTTTGTATTTTTTTAAGAAATGCTGGCGTCCAGCTGCCTGAGTGGGAGGTAAAGATGCGAGGTTGAAACGTTCTTCAACAACGATTCGGGCAAAAATTTTAAACCTTAACGTGTCCAAAGTATCGTCCTTGTTTTTGGCTCAAAAAAAGGGTTACAATGAAAAATTCTTGTCCTCCCATGTCTAAAAAATCGTCTGGATGATGTCCTGATCTTTGAAAATTTGCAAAAATTTCCCTGCAATTTCTCTTTCTTGGTTAAAATTTTCCCAAAACCCTTTTATTTGGTCCTTTTTTGAAAAACGAAGAAGTTGGGGTTCCCCAGCCACTAAAAAAGTATAGGAACAAAATGTTGCCCCTTTACTTCTTTGGGATATTTGAAGCTGCATAAACATTAAATTGTAAACACAGCCGAGCAATATTTCATGCAATTTTTTCCTCTCTCTCTAACCCTGAGTTGGTAAGAAGATAAAAATAACTCGTAATAAAAACAAACGGGTAATTCGGGGAACCTGCTTTAAAAGGCCAACAAATAAGTCACAGTGTAGGGTTGTTTTCAATGTAAATGTTCATTTAATTTTACTTACACAAAAAAAAAAAGCACTTAAATTTTATTATTTTTTTTTACATAACAAAACACATGTAATTAAACCCGGGAAGCCTATTTGTAAGGAAAAACGAAAGTGAAGAACTCACTATAATTACTGTAACGGCTTTAACTTAAAAAAATAAATAAATAACACACCCATGGCAGTATTGCTCTTTAAAAGTTGAGTTTTGTTTAACAGTTCGAGATGTTTGTTTCTCGAAAAACTTGATTTGAACATTTTGTGTAGTTCAACTTCTAACGCTTTAAATGTTTTGGGTCATAATATAGCAAAACATACAAAAGATGGACATTTTGTGTATATGATTAGTGATATGCAACAAACAACTGACATGGGTTCCAGAATCCTCAGTTTCGTACATTTTTGGCTATGCTTACCCACAAAAATTTTTTCTGTTTTTTTTGGAAAGCATTTGTAGTGGTTTTATTTTTTAGTTTGGCATGATACAGAGTTAATTTTTTCAATGATCCCCACAAAAGGAAAGGGCTAACTAGTCCATCAACAACCGTTTGAGGATTGGAGCTTTGGACATACAATAATGAAGATTTTAATAAAAAAAAAGTTTTTAAGATAAGTTTCTTCAGCATAAAAATCAAAACAACTATTCCTGTGCATCCCCTTCGGGGGCCGTGGTCTAAAAAGGGCTACTCTCGCAGTAGACTAGACTGCAGATTACAGGGAGATCGAGGCTTTTAAAACTCAGTTGGGTTAAATGAATTTTAATTTTACCAAAATTTTTTTCCCCCCTCTCTCGTCACACAAATGTGGGTTTCACTTCCCATAAATATACCCCATTCCTAAAAACACTAGCGTAAAAAAGTCAATTTACGAGCTAAGTTTTTCCTGGATGGGGCAGCTCGAAAAAGTTTTCTAGAAGTAATCCCAATATATCACTACCCAACAGCTGACATCTATCACTTTGGATAAACCCAATGAAAACAGAGGTAATAAGTAATGTGATAGTTTTTAAACCCCAGTAAATTTTGGCCAATATTATTTATATATTTACTTTTAGGGCGGGCACAAAGTTTATTTATAAATTTTTTTTCCCCCTTTAAAAAAAAATTAACACCACTTTCACGAAAACTTTTAATGAAAAAAAATCTTTAAAATGGCGACTAACGAATATAAACCATATGATTGAACATAATGGTAAACAAGTTTTTTACAATATGCAGCCACGCAGTTGATGAAAATATTTTTTTCAGTTAAATATTTCAAAAATACAAAAAAAATAATCAAAAAATATTTATTGTATGTAAAAATAAAACAAGTATTTTCTCTTTTTCCCAAAAAAGTATGATGCCTGTATTAAAAAAATATTGTTTGTTTTTTTTTTATTACACAAAATCAGTAAAAGTTCCAAAACAAAAAAAAAAGTACTTTTAATTATGTTTAAAATATTGTTTCGAGTTTGGGTAAAAAGAAATTATTTTAAAAAAAAGAAATATTAGAGAAAACTTAAAATTAACGTTATTTTAAATATAATATATAACAGGTAATTAAAGATATTCACATTTATAACAAAACTGTGATCTTTTACAAGTGTTGGCAACCCAAAACCTAAAAACATTATTTTCAAACTGTCATCCAGGTAAAAACCTATCGTGAACGAATATAATTTGTAGGCCCCTACATAAGCATATAGTCAAAATGGGTAATAAGGCATGGTGATAAAAAAAACTTTCCTGTGTTGAACTATAAATACATTTGTAAGGATCCAGAATTAGAGAATTTTCAACAACTGTCTCTGCGGTAATTCCTTGTGTGAATTATTTTCTTTGGTTTCATCAATGCTTGGAAAGATACTTTTTACTAACTACATCACTTTAGGAATGATATATTTATAGTGAATATTCATGTTCAGAAAAAAAAAAAAAAGATAAGTTAAATACTTTTACAAAAGTACCTAATGTTTCGAAATTATATATTCAAAGGCTGGTATGTGTTCAAAGCAATTACATAAATAATAATGTTACCACCCACTCTACTACCTCTATAACTATGGCCACACTAGACTAAAAGGAAAGTGGGGGTAAGCTACAAAAGGTTATAAAGAAGAAAGACATCAGCAACAATTTAGTAAAAATATGAATGTTTTATTTAATAAAATAATAATTTAGCAATAATTTACATGGCCTCAAAAATCCATCAGGGGTTGTGGTTAAAATAATATTAAACAAATGCGTAGTACTATCATGCGAATGTTTCCAAACATGAAACATGTTCTTAAGTCAACTAGGTCAGTCTGGAAGAGACAACCACTCGATCCAACAACACAATGTCAGTTTCACAACAGTGAATATTGACAAAACAACCTAAAGTGATGATTATCTGAGCAAATTACTTTATAAATGTCTAGTCAGATATTTACTGGCTATAAAAAGAAAAGAGCCTAATGGGCATCTTTTAAATAGGTACAAAAGTTGTCTGCTACGCTACAATGAATACAGACAAAAAAAGGGAAGTTAAAATTTAATATCGTACGGATATTTCGGGAACACAATAGTTTGACTTGCCGACCATAGGTCAAACTCCCGCGGGTTTATTAAATGTAGACACAACTACGGACGTTAACAAGATCCCTACTTATTTATAATAATTATAAAACATACAAAATAAGTCTAGATAAACCATATTTAAATAAATTAAATAATTTGAAAAATATTTTAAGTCAAAATCAATCTATCAGCAAAATCTTACGTTACTTTACCAAACAATTCAAAATAAAAAAACATCTTCAAAAGATGAGTTTACATTAACAGCATAAATTCAGACAATTCAAATAAAATACTTCTAGCAAAAATTAGTTCAAAAATATGGCATTCTGATATATTCAGTGACCTCACTGACACTAGCGCCTAATTGGCAGCAAGAAGAATTAGGTGTCTCATTACAAAATTTAGTATTACAAACAATATTAATTTCAGCAAATAGTTTACGTTGCCTATTCAGGTTTAATCTAATAAATATGTTACTTTAATTTCAAAATTGAACAAACCATAGTTCAAATCTATTGAAATAATATCGATGAAATAAATATATAGAGAATATAAAAACTCCTGAAAATGTCCAAGTCCAGGACCAGACTTTTCCTGACGGCGTCTAATACAATATTCTAGGACATACCTTCTCCCAAAAGCGTCCAATTTAAAAGTCAAATCGTCTTCAGAATCATCAAGCTTAAATAGTTTTTCTAGTCGCCTGGGGTTGAAGGCTCGGGGTGAAGGTGAGGGGTCAGGGGGTGTCCATATACGTCGGTGATGTCCCATCAGCCACTTCGATGGATGAAAATCAACACGCACACCATCGATATCAAGCTTGGATTAGCTGTCCTCTCTTCATCTAGTCCGCCAGTGTTGAAAAAGATCTTTTTTTACCAGAGCACCAGTGACGTACACACATCACGCACTGTCTTGGTGGTAGATTCCGTCTTGCCCGCAGTTGTGGCAGGTTAGTCGTAATTCCGGTACTGTTGTGAGCGTCATTCTTGAGTCCCCATTGGAATCCCTGACTCCTACACTTGGCACATCAGATGCAGTTACACCAAGGCTCGTTTGTCCCACTCTTCAATTTAGGACGTGGCGAGTATAGTCAAGTCTTGAAGGTTGTTCTAGCCAGAAGATACAAAGGGTAAGTACATGAACATTTTGTTGATTGCAGGGAGTTTATTCTTGTTTGGTATGGCTTTAGTATTGTAGACAGATTCTACATTGGACTACAACAGAGAAGCTTACTATTGCAGGAAGTTTATTAATATTGCGGTTTCATACGGAGTGGGTAGTATGACTTGAAAAGTAGTAAGGGGGTGGTATGATGTAACATCACCAAATGTTACAATACGCTTAATGCTATTAAAATATTTGCTAAAAAGCTACACCTGGACATGGGAATTGAACCTGGGACCTTTGTATTAGTGACCTTTTGTAAGTTTCACTATAATATTATTATAATGTTTGTGAGCAGTACATAATTCTTACCTAGCAAATATATTTTAAAATTATTATTAAGTATTTTTGTTTAATGAAATAACTTTAAAACATGTTTAGAATAACTGTCAGTATCATTCATATGGACTCATCAGTTTTTAAATGAAGAAAACTGTAAATATTCATACAATTCTTCGTAAGAACCAGAAAATCTCCAGGCCCAATATGTCACTACAAGTGATGTTGCCACATTTAACACTGGCCTGTAACTAAAGATGGCCATGGTTCAAGACCTTTTTTATAGAGAATTTTATCCTGAATAATATATATTATAACTATTTTTACATTTTTACATTAATATTTATCAACAAATGCACTGTCGACACTTTGGTTGTTAAAATTACGGAGCATTTGACGTAAAAATTGAAATATGAAATGGGAACCTCTTTATTGCGTGCAGTTATGTGAAAGGTTTAAGCTTCTCGTAGCTACAGCTTGAAAATACTTCATTTTATGAAAAATGTGTAGAGACCTTTTTATAGAGAATTTTATTCTGAATAATATATATATTATATATAATATATAATATTTTTTATCGTAAAAGTAATGTTTAACGAGATAATCGCGAAAACCCTCATTTCGCTGCCAAGATGGCGCTGAACGCAGACTTCATAGGAGGGGGGGAAAATTTAGTATGTTCATTACATATTTAATATAAATCAAATAAAACACTTTGCAGATTTCCAAGAATTATTTTTGAATTAAGGCTTATTTTACTCCCTGATGCTTGGCCTATAGGGAAGCTCTTATATTTATTGTATGCAAACTGAAAAATCGTAAAGAGACATTTGAACCAAATTGTACCTTCCAGATTATCTAATGAAAGGTGCAGGCTTATGGATGTGTCTCCCACACACACTTTCTTCTCCAGGTAGTTGAAGGATGTAAATAGCGTGACCTCGCTCCCTGATAGCATTGACAACAGCAGTATTCCACACCCTACTGTCAATGAAAAGGCAAGAGCTTAAGACATTTGGAAGACCCCAGAAGCTTTACCGGACTCAAATGGGCGTGTATCTATCCCATTAAGGTCATCTCTAGAGGAGCAGACTGGGAAAGTCCTTCAAGGGAACATTAAGCCACAAAGGAACAACCCTCAAGGAAGCTCACTTATAAGCCTTTTGAGGGGGAGAAATATGCAGTGTTCAGTTGGCAACACTGGAAAAGAGCACGAGGTTACACGATTTCTGACGAATGATGATTTGTGAAAATGTTTAACATTAAGACAAATGAACACAAAGGACTCATTTAATATGTGTCAAGATTAACGTTATAATTTTAATAATCAAAGTGTACACTATTTATGAAGTATTAAATCATAAGTTCCTTGGAATCAGGATAAAATATGGTTTAACCATTTATCATGAACAATAAGTATTATTCAGAACATTACAACTTTTTAACACTTTTACATTTCATCATTATCTCATTTATTTATCAGACCACTTCAATTTGATTCATAACCATTCTATGCAATGATCTAGACCCCCCCCCCCCCCTTAAGTTACCTATTCACCTTGTCCAACTCTTGTGTCCTGGCACACTTAGCTATCCTAACCTACTTGCAAATTGCTTATCAAGCTTACAATAATTTGCTAAAATTACTCTCATTGATTTTGAAAGTGTTATAAAATAATTAATGCAATAATTTGTCAAAAGTACTCTAATTGACTTATGTCTCAGTCTAATAAATCAAGAGAGGAAAGATGATACAAAAGTGACAATTTAGATCAGTGGTTCCCAACCTGGGGGCGATCGCCCCCAAGTGGGCGATTTGGGTTATCAGGGGGGCAATAAATAAGTGGGGGGCGATTTGGGGGCGATGAGTATTCAAAGGGGGAAAAATTTAAATAGTACTGTACAGTAGAAGTTGCCGGGTAGCACGAGTCACTGGCTATTCTCAGCCGGCGAGTTCACTGCACTCACCCCTCTTCACAGTCCCCCACATGTTGTTGTTCAGCGCGGCCGACTGGTGACTCAACCCCCTCCCCCTCCTGCCAACACAACACACTTGCCATTGACCTACATTCATCTTCAGTCTTCACTAACCTTTGTGTGCCTCACCATCAGTTTTTGTGCGTGTCTTTTCTGTTTTTGTGCGTTTGTTTTGAAGTGTAGAAGTTCATGCACAATGGATTCAAAAAAGAAGAAGTGTCGTCAATACTCAGCTTAGTATTTAAAATTCGGTTTTATCATGTCACCGCAAAATGTGCAGTTTCCACATTGTCTTTTGTGCGATAAAACATTTACTAGTAATGAAGCCATGAAGCCTTCGCGAATGAAAGATCATTTATCAAGAGTACACAGTGATAAAGTGAGTAAAGAACTTAGTTATTTTCAACACCTCAAAGCTAAAGCTGTTAAACGGCCTAATGTGAGTGAATTATTTAAAAAATGAGCAACTGATATTGACAAATGTCTTCATGCTTCTTTATTGATCGCTAAATGTGGTAAACCTCACACAATTGGCGAAACTCTTGTTTTACCGGCTACCAAAAAAATTGTTGAAATCATGCTAGGCGAGGGCCCTAGTAAATAAATAAGTCAATTGGTTCCTTTGAGCAACAATACTGTTTCCAGGCGAATTGACGAAATGGCCACAGACGTTGAATCCAAACTCACCAATTTGTTGAAAAAAAGTAAATTTGCATTGCAGATTGAGGAATCAACTGTGATTGATAACAAAGCAATTTTATTAGCTTATGTGAGGTTTATCAATGAACAAAAGGAAATTACCGAGGCAATGCTGTTTGCTAGAACTTTGATCACTGATACGAAGGGATCGTCGATTTTTAAAGTGGTACAAGATTATTTTGAGGAAAAAGAGATTCCCCTAATAAACGTGAGCGCTTGCGCAACAGACGGTGCTCCTGCCATGTCAGGTCGTCATGCTGGGTTTCTAGCCCACCTTAAGAAATAAGTGCCAGAGGTCATCACTATTCACTGTGTCATTCATCATCAACACTTAGCTGCGAAAAAATTGAGTGGTGTCCTGCATGAAACCCTAAAACTGGTAATTACTGGTGTCAACAAGATTAAAGCTAATTCCTCAATGACCGTCTGTTCCGACAACTTTGCGATGAAAATGATGAGGAATTCGAACGCTTGCTTCTACATACGACCGTGAGGTGGCTTTCCAAAGGAAACTGTTTGCGCCGTTTCTTCGAATTATTTGACATGGTTACTGAGTTTCTCGACACGTCTGATCCTGTTTTAAGTGAGAATTTGAAGCAACGCAAGTGGGAACTTGCGTACCTTACAGATATTTTTGAAAAAATGAACGAAGTCAATATAAGGCTTCAAGGAAACAAGATGAACCTTATCAAGGCCAAAGGAATTATTTCATCATTCATCGCCAAGTTTGATATTCACAAGGTATATATTGGCCGTAAAGAGCTGATTCAGTTTCCGACCCTTAAAAAGTGTTCAGTGTCAGCTAACGGGACTCCTGAACTCCCAGAAGACAAAATCCTAATTTTTACTGATCACCTTGACCAGTTAAAAACTGACATGGAATTAAGATTTGAAGATTTGACCAAGTTACAAATTCCTGATTGGATTCTAGATCCATTCTCGTTTGAAGCTGTGGATAAGCTTGATAACTCTTTGCAGACAGAGTTTCTAGATCTGAAGTATGACTGTGAGGCGAAAATCATCTTCAAGCAGAGCGGTTACGAGTTAGGCTGGGTGAAGATTATGGACACTTATCCACAACTGTGGGGAAAAACTGAACCACTTCTCATCTCGTTCCCATCAGCATATTTAGTTGAAAAAGGATTTAGTTCTGTTGTCCAGCTCCTCACAAAACAAAGAAATAAGTTGGACATTTGCCTCAAAGGAGACTTGCGCCTGAACTTGACGAACATAAAGCCGGATATTCAAGCTTTAACTGAAATCCACCAAGCACAAGGCAGCCATTGAAAAGGTAAAATAAAACAATAACAAATTTTCAAACTTTCATTTATTTTTACAAATTTTAACTGTCAACTTTCTTAATTTTTCCAGATTCCAATTTAAAAATGAAAACATGTACTCCTGTTTTTTAAAATGTACATCAATGATCTTAGTTAATTATTTCACTTCTTTGTTATTTAAAAAAAAATCTGTAAAAAATGTAAAATTTTTTTCTATTTTATTCAAGAGTGACCGGATAAAACTGCTTTGGTTGTTTTTATATACGGTAGTTAAATTGTTTATAATATTAAAACTGCTTTATTATTTACACCTTACTTCAAATTAAAATTAGGCATACAATGAAAATGAAAAGGGGGCGATAGGTGTTAGTCAACCTCCAGAAAGGGGAGATGGGCCACAAAAGGTTGGGAACCACTGATCTAGATAAAACATTTTTAAAGTTAATATTAATTCATGTGTATCACAAATTAATACATGATGGTTATCAATAGGATCAGTCCTGATAACTGAACCAAATTCACTGAAGTGAGAAATGACAACCTGGATATGGCAATCAAGACCAGGACCTTTAACTTTGCCCTACCACTGACCCATCCTGGTTTGTCTCATATCCAGGCCATCTTTCACTAGTTGTTGGTGTGTATTGAGTCTAAGTGTGGTAACTGATGAAAGTATCAGACACTCAAGAGATATATATTATATACAATCACAGTCCATGTTGACTTCTAACTGACAGTATGCTGCCATGCAATCATTATTATTAATTCATATGTATCACAAACTGATATGTGACTATGATTGTAAATAGCTCTTTCTTAGTACTTTCACCAGTTACCACATTTAGACTCAATAAACACCAACCACTAGTGAAAGATGGTGCTCGATAGAAGACGAACCAGGATAGCTTGGTGGTAGAGTATTGGCTTGCAAAGCCAAGGGTTCCAAGTTTGATTTCCATGTCCAGGTTGTCAATTTTCATTTGATTGATTTTTTTAAGTAATAAAAATTTTAACTTTACATCAACATACACACGAGATTAAGTGAAATCAAGTAATAAAATTCAAATGATCAGAAAAGAAAGACTATAATATTATATCTTTATATTACTAATTCAGCTAAGGAACAATATACCCACCCATTTTAAATAAACTCATTACTATACCGAAACACCTAATACAAGTGAAATTAAAATGTGTTATCAAACATAACTTTTATTTGTTATATGTTTTTATGGTGTTAATATTGCTTTTAACTAATTTTATATTGTATAACCTGAACGGGTAGTAAGACGCATTAGGTGACCTGGTGTTCTAGGGGTAAGGTGTCGGACTTCTATGCTGGGGGACAGGGGTTCAATCCTCTGTCCTGGCACAGATTTATCTGATTACCAAACCCTTCCTTCACCTCTGACAAGATATGTATTAATCACAACTTGTGATTGTGGGAGTGCCAGGCACCACCGTGGTTCGGATTCCACGTTAAACTGTAGGTCCTACATTTCATCTCACAATCACCCTACCATTACACATTAGCATAAGTGCGTATACCCCAAACGGGTTAGTAAGACGCGGTGCTAATAATAATAATACCAACAACCAACAACAACAACAACAACAACAACACACCACCACAACAACAACTATTCATAACTCATACAAATATCCTATTTGGTTTTCTTCAACGCTTAAATACTATATCAGTATAAATATAAATATAATCATAGAATTCAATGTGGAGTAGAGTTGAAATTGTAATAATAATAATAATAATAATAATAATAATAATAATAATTAATAATAATAATAATAATAATGTGCATCGAAAAAAAAACTTATTCTATCAGTTTTAAGTATCTGACAACTAAATAATAATTGTACATCTATTTGTTATATATTAGGGCTATAGATTGCAAGGGGAAGGGAACAAAGATCTGGACCAAGTCCAAGAAAGATCAAAATTATAAAGTCGAAGGTAAATAAATTATTTAGAATCTTAGAGAAAAATATATAAGCAATTTCTGTATTTGGGCAAAATGGTAAATACATCCTGTTTATGCTAGGAAGGACTGTCTGGAAGGTCCTTTTTCCTTCCAAAATCATTCTATATATTATAATTCTGACATGTAAAAAGATCTTTCAAACATCCCTTCCTACCATAAATAGGCTATAGTATTAACAAAGAGGCCCATAAAAGGGTGCTTTTAATCCACATAGATGATTGGCGAAATAAAATTTAGTGACTAATAATATGGCCATAAGTTTCCTGGCACTAATAATCAAAAAGGGGAATGCAATATTATACTTCCATCTATGTTTACAAATTGATAGTAAGGTTATATATTTTTTATTCCCTTCTCCTTATTTTATATACTTTTCTTCTATGACCGTGACACATTTCGGTGTTTTTTCAACATCTTTAATTCTTTATTTGTATTAAAGATGATTCATTTTACTTCATACTATTGGAAATGTTTGTGAAAATTTTATCTAGTGAGATGATCAACAACCTGGAAGGTCATTTTTCCTTCCAAAATCATCATATTACAAATTACGATGAAAAATCACCAAAACATGTCGTTGTCATAGAAGAAATGTATATAATATAAAAAGGGAATAAAAAAGAAGATATAACCTTACTATCAATTACTATTACTCCTTACCAAATAAACATGAGCATTATTAGAAATGACTGTGTTTACAAAGATTAATTTAAAACACAAGAAACAGCCATTTGGGCAAGCTCCAATACTGAAAACCTAAACTTAAGTCATTCTCTATTATGACTACAAATTTTTGATATATGAAATTTGAACAAATCAAAGTATTGAAACACAATTTAGTAGGGTTTATACCAATACTGAAAATACTGGAAATATACTTGAATTTGAATCAGTTACTGGAAAAATATTAAGCCTCTTCTCATTGAGTGAAATGACTTGCTACGGCAGTTCTAGTTTTACCACACCTAAATACTCCCATTCTAGTTAGTTTGTCATATTTGACACATAAGTAGTTGGCCATTTAGATGACCTTGCATTGGGGAAGGTTGTCTCACTTTCTGACCTTTCTATCCTTAGTTTCTACCCTACCCCCCTCATATTCTACATGTTATTCTATGGAATAAAATGGTTAACAACTTGTCAGTTTTTTAAAATGATTAGAAGATGTATCTAAACTGTGATTGAAATACACAATATGTATAAATTATTCCTAACACTATTTATAGTATGACCGTTACAACATTTGGCTGAAACATGACTAATGGGACATTATTTGAAAAAGCTTTTAAGACCAAGTTCAGGCAACATCTGTCGGTGTTATAGAGAACTACAAATGTAAACAAACAGAAACATTTTGCCAGTAATAATTGAACGCGAACCTCTCCCCGCCAATTATGAGTCCGAAAGGTAAATAGATAACAATTAAGGCTGTAAACACAATTCACTAACACATTTCTCATGTTTGGCTCCAAGAAGAGGTTTTGTTTTAAGATGTCCGCTACCATTTTCTCAGTGGATACATATTCAAGCCTTAGTGGGTGATCTTTGAGAGCTTGACGAATAAAATGAAACTTTATGTCTATATGTTTCAATCTTGAATGGAAGACGGGACTATGTGACATTTTTCCACCTGATTGAATGTCGTTGAAAATAATGGTATTTGACAAATACTTTAAACTAAGTTCTCACACGAAATTCGCCAGGAAGATTACTTCCTTCGTGGCTTCAATGAGACTCAAATAATCTGCCTCGGTTGTAGATAATGGCAACAATTCTCTACTGTCCCGAGCACCATGAGACTGCCGCTCCATACAAGGTGAAAGGGTAACATGTATAGGATCTGTCGGCGTCACAGTTTCCTCAATCGGTGTCTGCGAAACTGGAAGTTCCTTCATCATCCCTGGCCTAGATCAACCTCTTGTCGACAGCTCCTTGCAGATATATTTGGACACTCTTGGCAGCTTGCCAGGGAGTTGAATTGTGACAATTATTATATTGACTCAGCATGTTGACTGCGTAAGCGATGTCGGGACGGGTACCGATGGCGATGTACATGAAGCTACAATCAACGCTCTGAATGGATATTTACTTGTTTCTTCTGTGGTAGTGTAGGTAGAATCAAACTTTACTCTGGTTGATTGGTGTCTTCTCTGGCTTGCAGTCATCCATCCCAAACTTGTGTAAGGCATCCTTGATGTAGCTACTCTGACATAACGTTACTTTGTACTTGGATTGGTTCACTTCAATTCCTAAACAATAATTTATGGCTCCAAGGTCCTTTACATCAAATTTGTTTGATGGTTCACCTTTAATGTATCTGGCTCATTCCGGGTTTCCGGAAGCGACACGATGTAATCAACGTAAATGAGCGTGTAGATTGGGCGTTTACTTCGACTATCGACATACACGAACTGTTATCCCTTCCTGCGGCTTCGTAGGTAACTGATTGATGTCACGATCACGGCGACGTTGTGTTCCGACCAATGTGGTTAGGGGTAGGAAAAAGGTCGGCGAGATTGTTTCGGCAACGTTAGTCGTGGTGGAACAGAAGGATGTTCCGAGGTGGGGAGGTGGAGCGGTGGGTGCTGGTACCAGGCAACGGCAATCGCGGTGGGAGGTAGGATGGAGTCCCGGCAACGTGAGTCGCGGTGGGAGGTAGGATAGAGTCCCAGCAACGAGAGTCGTGGTGGGAGGTAGGATAGAGTCCCAGCAACGAGAGTCGTGGTGGGAGGTAGGATAGAGTCCCAGCAACGAGAGTAGTGGTGGGAGGTAGGATAGAGTCCCAGCAACGAGAGTCGTGGTGGGAGGTAGGATAAAAACCCAGCAACGAGCGTCAGGGTGGGAGGTAGGATAAAGTCCCGGCAACTCGAGACGCGTAGGGAGAGGGAGGTTAGACAAAATTGCTCTTATAGATCACGACAATTTATTAGCTCCTTCAACGGCTTACCCGGTTTGGGTAGCCACTCTCCGACTGGCCTCTGAGCCTTTCGGCTGTTGCCCGACTAAGAATATGCAAATTGACAGAAGCGCCAATCTAGGTCATCTTAGAAAGGGCTGATTATGCTTTGTGAGTTACAGGCAGCCGTCGCTAGCCCTTATCCTCATGATGTGAGGGTGAAAACAATGAATGTGTGAAACCGTTGAATGATGCTGCAATAAAATACAATGTTATGAATTAGTAC
>JBCFYV010003832.1:0-22812 GCA_039000515.1 Timema cristinae
AGAACCAACAGTCCGGGATGCCGCTAAATAAAAAAAACAACACCTCATCCCCCAAAATTTAATTAACAAATCAATTAACAATAATTAATAACAATAATTAATATTTAATTAGCAAGAACCAACATGTCCGGGGTTTTCTGGCTGTAGGGGAGGGGGAAATCCAACAGCCAATCAGAGGAAAGTAGGGTAGGGGAAGGAGGGGTGGGGGAAGGAGGGGATCAGCCAATCACAGAGCAGGAGGCGTGGTCACGTGACCAAATTCAACCAATAAAACAGTGGGTTACCTGTCGTACTAGACTACTGCATAAGAACCGAACATGAATAAGATGCGGTGCTAATATAAACTTAGAACAAGTCATACTCATAGTTATGGAAGGTTGTTTGTACAAAGTGTGCCTGGTGTTCTATAATATTCCAGCTATTACATGAACATTGTGCAGTTATTGATTAAAATAAAATTAATAGAGTATATTTTAAAGGATAAAGCAAAAAGCACTTAATAATGTTAAGTACTATCATTGCTGGTAATTGGAATAAGTCCCAAATGTTTGTTTACAAATAACACGGCAGTCGTTATTATTTTCACAATGGTGGATAAGTTGTCTTTGAATAGCGTTTATTAAAGTGATAATAATAAAAAAAACATATCTTAACTCAATCAAAATGTTCTTTCCCCAAGTATTTTTTTAATCATTATATTGTATTCTACTTTTGTAAACCTACGTGATTGCGTAGAGAACACTGGACAAATATTAATTTTGCTTTGTTTGTGGTTACGCATTCATGTTTAAAGACAAGGCTGTTTAAAATTAATTTGCCAACCATGTAAAACATAATTTCAAATTAATTTTACAAACTATTACCATTGTAATAGTTTTGAACATCTTATTTTATAAAATGGAAAATTTATTTCTAGACTTAAATTCAAACTTTAGTTTGTTTAAACTGTATTAAATCGATTGCTTCATCTGATTAAATCTATATTTGAAGATATATTTTGTTTACGCCCACAATAAGAATAAGAAAACATTTTATGTGAGCGCAAGTTCAAAAAGAGATAAAATCAATCTTTCCAAATTGGCTCTAAAGATTTGATTAAAATTCGTATCTAGACGTTGATTAAGACTACACATAAAATAACTATTTTCATTTGCCCATGAAAATGAATTTTAGGGAAGCGGAAATTTCCGTATCTCCAACATAATTTTAGATACTAAATAACTTATCATTGCAAAACTGTATTACGATTAAAATTAAAATAATTTTATTTGAAATATATCTTAGTAAAAACAACAGTTTATGAGATATTGCCAGATATATAGTACAATTTTTTGAGCTTTAGTTGTAGAGAGATACTACCTAAGTTTTAACGCAATCTTCTTATATATAATTTGATAAGCCCGTTTCAGGTAATAGAAATTACGAGTAAATGATTGAACATGATTTTGACAAACAACAAATAATTTTAACGGTTAGGTGTACAGGATGTTGGGAAAAATAGTAGTTTTCCACGAAAACCAGAATTTCACAGACAATTTTCATTATTTTTTAAAATCCCCATGGAAACCGCTATTTGCTGCATGGCTGTAAATCGCGAAATAAAATATATCTCTTTGGTTAAAAAATAATAAATCGATCTTTGTTAGTTGTTGGTTCAAACACATCACAAATTTTCTATTTGGATGAATATTTATCTTTGATGCTGGTCATTACACATCTGAATTGAAATGCCCTAACTAGGGAATTTTTTTTTTATTGGAATGCTATCGTTAATTCGCATTTAAATTCAATAATATTTAATATAATTCGCAAAATTAAAAGGTTAAGTTGTTAAGATCGTGAGATTATTGTCTATGTTTTGTTTCACGCACGAAAAAATTATTTTTAAATATGTTTTGGTAAGATTATAAGCTCAAAGACGATAAATGATCTTGAAAAATGTTAAAAAAAATTACCATTTTAATTGTCTTAAGTATGAGTTTTGGTGTTCATTTTAACAAATAGTAACACAATACAAATACAGAACTTAAGCTATGTTTTCAGTTTGCCGCTTAGTTTTGAGGATATAATATTTAAAATTAATGTTTTGTGTATCCCATATAGAATGTTTTCTTACAATACAGTAAGTTCAGTTATGTTTCCATGTTGATAATTAATTTTGAGAGGAATAATATATCAAAGTACCGTAATATTTCAATACCACATCCATATTCCAAATTTTCTCTCTCTCACACACACTCTCTCACACACACTCTCTCACACTCTCTCCCTTACACACACACACACACACACTCCCTCACTCACTCTATAAAATACTCTCTTTAATATAATTTATTCTCACTCTCACACACACTCTACCCTCTCATACACTATTTATCACATAATTTATCTCACATTATCTTTATTATACTCTTTTCTTAAGCTCTCTCTCAAAGTTATCTCTCTCTCTCAACCACTCTCTCTTTCTCAAACGATCTCTATCTCTCAAACGTTATATTCTTGAACGTTCTCTTACAAACGCTATCTCTCTCTTTCTTTCTCAAACTCTCTGACTCAAACTCTCTGGCTCAGACTCTAGCTCTATCTCATCTCACTTTCTCAACTCTCTGACTCAAACTCTCGCTTTCTCAATCTCAACCTCTCTCTTTTTAATCTACTCTGACAAACTCTATTTCTATCAATCTCGCTCTCTCAATTTCTGTTTATAACTCTTTCTCTAAAACGCTCTCTATCACTTAAACTATCTTTCTAACTCTCTCTCAATCTAATTTTCTCCTTCTTAACTTATTCTCTCTCTCTCTAATTTTCTCTCTTAAATTCTCTTTAACATGCCCTCACATTTTCTCTCTCTTTAACACAATATCTTTCCCAGGCTTTCTTTCTCACACCCACTCTCTTTCATCCAATTTATCACGCATTGTCCCTCACATATTCTCTTTCTCTCTACCCCGCCCACACACACACTCACTTTCTCTAACAACACACACTCTCTCTCCTCACTCACACACACTCTTTTGGCTTCTCTCTATATTTCTCTCTAATACATACACTTACTCTTACTATCACTCGCTCACATTCACTTGATCTCTCTCAATTGCTCATTCTCAGTATTTTACGTTCACTTTCTCACACTCTTATTTTCACATTCACCCACACACTTATACAATCACACACTCGAACACTTACACTCTCATTTTCACTATCACATTTTGTCACTATTGCTAGCAAATATATTATATATATAATTTGATAAGCCCCGTTTCCAGTAATAGAAATTACGAGGAAATGACTGAACATTTTTGACAAACGAACACTCTTTTTAGAGACTAGGGAATCAGGATGTCGGTGAAGAAATCCCATTTTATAGCGAGTTTTCCATCCTTTACTTGTGTGTGGGCAGTGGTTCATCTGTACATTCATTCTCTGTTACATCACCATATAAACCATGATTTGTGTGTAGCTTTGTTTCAAAATAATAACAGCTCAATCGTTACTTGAGTAACTTGGTGCAACGAATGGATAGAGATCTGGGAGAGGGGCCATTTTAAAGTTCCCATTGGGGCGTGAATGAGGAAAATATACGTTTTGATTCAAATTACACATTGATAACTAAATATCTAAGTAAAAGTTAATAGCTTTTGATAAGTAAACTTTAAACTTAAAAGTGAGAGAGGGCTTATTATTTAGGTCCTTTCCATAAAAAAGTTTAAAATACATTTTAGTTCAATAAACTGCAACCATGCCGGAACGACCCACACTAGTAATTCTCTAATGCCATATGAGTAAATTAGTAAGTTATAGGTCTCTAAGAAGGTTGATCTTTTTCCTTTACCCTCTTAGTGGAAATCTTCATAAAGCAATGATTTATCTTCATCATTTTAGATTCAATAGTCAATATCTACCATTTTATTGGTCTAAATTTATAAATGAAGAATTTAATTGCAATGCGATAACCATAAAATGTGCAACTCCGAATAAATGTTAAAAGTTTTTAATTTGAAGTTGACATCTTAATACGATGTGTTGACCCTTGTGGACCCAAATATTGATCTTTTTTATTACTCCAAATACAAAAATGAATACTTGAATGCCTTAAAAATAATATTATAAATTTAAAACCGAGAGTAAAAAAATATTTTGGATAAGTAAGCTTATTTTTTGTTCAGATTCATTAATGTAAATTATTTCGTTTCACATATATTTCGAGTATTAAGTAAATAATAAATATCTCTATATTTAAACAGTGGAGGGAGAAAGTTCTGTGCGCAGTTCCACGCCATTTATTTATTACATATTCCTGTAGATCACGTTGTGCCATTTTTAAACTTTAAAAGTAAAAGCTATCACGAGAAATGAGCCTCAGATGTTTTTGAGTCGTTGGCACTGGCGTGGCATTAGAATTTGGCCTATTCAAACATATCTCTGGAAGGTACAAGTGTTTGTGTGTAAGATCATTGCCAAAACATTGTTTTTACTATCAATGCTAGTTAGAAATCCATTAGTTGTTTTGTTTGCTTTCTATTGCTAACATCTAATTTTGAAAATTTGTTTACAGTCTGGAAGATAACTTAAGAGTTGAAAAACAGTTTCTCTACCTAAGTTCTCATTTTTTTTTAGCACATAGAGCTTTTGAAATTATGGAATGGGGAGGGACGAAAGGCTGATTACAGACAGCCACTGCACCCCACCTTATGGGGCTTACCTTAGTTGCAATAAGCAAAGAGAGATAGGTTAGTTCGCTGTGTGCCTTACTCTTTGCCGACAACTCATGGAAGAGTGTGGCAATGGCCACAATTTAGAACTTGCTCCGGCACGCTTGTTTAGCTATAGGATGTGTGACTGGACGAAAATACATGTACACTTTCTCTATATTCTACAACTAGATTATTGAGGAAGTGTACCATTTTTTCGTGGTGGTAGAGTGTAAACAATTTACTTTAAATCCTAGAATACCCAACCAATATTTAAACTCCGATCTCCCCATCATCAGCAGTAAATAATTCCTAAACTAATAGAAAAAATCTCTTTCCATATAGTAAATATTTGTAATATTTACATACATGTATAGAGACAACCTTAAATAACTAAAAGCGTCTAAATATTTCGATTCTCGTGTCCAGGTGTCATTTTTCAATTTTCAGAATATGATATCTAAGTGATGCTTGCCTCACTAAAATGCATCGATGATGCTTCGGCTATCTGATTCATTAATTATTTATAGTTAAAAATAAGTATCCGTGGATTGGTGTTGAAATAGTGGGAAATGCAAATAAATAAGATTGGTGTGATAGAAAGTGAAATTTTTAAAAATATTGATGTTCTATCCAATTAAATAAAAAGTTTGAAATATTTTTTAATTTTATAATAAATGTTTTGGAAAATAGGGGAGAAGACTGGCTAGAATCTCAAAAACGAATATAAAATATAAAACTTCTAGATGTACCAGAAAATTGGAAAACCTTAAACATGTATGTACAAGGATCACCACAAATAATAAAAAAGTACTTAAAATTATAATTTTAATCCTAGAAATAGTGGTTAAAAGTTTCACAAATGGTTTTAAAAACTTTTTTTCGGTAGAAAATTAAAAATTGTGCAGGTAACTATAGGGACCCTGTCTTTTTAATAACCTATTTATTTCATTTATGCTCTTGTTAAACTGCGATTTTCTTTTTTCGAAGTGTTTTTGTAATAATGTATATAATTCATTTTCTCATATCCTACGGTCGCTTTTAGGCAAATATCGAGTTTTCTATGAATTGCGTTTGTTTGTGCACGCAGTTTATGGATGATTAACTCTTAGTTTCATAGAATGTTTTAAAAAATATATTGGTAGATATATTTGGTTTAGAATTGTTATGGATATCTTGATATTACAAAAAAAGAGATTATATAAAGAGTGCACCTTGATGTAGAACATTATAATTTGGTTTAGTTTTGATATTTGTCTGTCAGTATGAGTTATTCGAACTCTTCTAAACATCCTAGAAATCTAAAAATTGGAATTCCAATAGGTCTTAGGATAATAAATGATCTATAGAACAACCCTGAACAACTAGAATTTAATGTGGTGGATTCAAAATAGTGGATCAGATTAGGCCAGAAACGTCAAAAAATGAATAATTCCATATAAACTGTAATCTGTAAACTATGTAACTTAAATTTATTTTAACACTTTAACAACCATATATTGCTGTGTCACTTTTTTTTTTTACTTGCACAAATAGATTAGATTTAAAAATATTGTGTAATAGCGAAGTTAGGCCAATAGATTAATATTCAAAATAAATATCAGCTTTTAAAACACGTTCAGATTATATCTCTATTTTTACTACTTTCACGTGTTCTAGCACAATTAAAATCAATAAATGATTAATATCTAAATATAGTTTAAGATTTGGTTACTTTTTCCTGTAGTTAATATTATGTACTAAAAATAATAAAGCAGCTTTATAGTTTCGCCCTGAAAAGAACAGATACACCAGCTGGTAGTTGATATAAACTTCAAAAATACATCAACTTTATTCTCCAGAGAGAATTATAATATGTATTGTTAGATTCAAAGAATTGTCTGAAGTGTCAACATACTTTTGTATTTCTCAATGTTCAACCATCCTCACCAAGTATAAGTCTGCAATAACTTAATCAAACAATATGAGAAATTTAGCAAGTCCAGAAATGAAAGCCAAATTCTTTTCATGTAGTTATAATATTTGGAAATTTTGCATTACACAAACATGATTTAGACTGCATCTTATTCCACCTCACACATGGCCTTGTCAAATATTTAATAGTTTTTGAATTATTTGGAAACCTGTGAAAATAAGTAAGTTTTTCTATTAATGTTTATTTTATTCCTCGTTCTAGGAGTAATAAAACAACAAGCCTCTTTGAAACACTATATACATTCCATGCAATTTTTTTTTTTTAGCGTAACCATCTTTTGTTCATCATAAATTCGGATGTTTAACTGAAATTACATCTATCAATATATATTTGGGATTTAATATTTTGGTTTCATTTAACTTGAAATATATATGAATAGCAATATGTACTCTTCAGGTCTTAAAATATAGTTTCTAAATTATTATTGTGGTGTTTATGAGGCGCGTCAACACGTGCAGGTCATTAGCGCCTTTGTTTTTTAAAGAGTTGACTGGAAAGCTTTTTCTAGCCCTACGTTCGGGTTATACGTTTATGTACTAAATTACACTAGTGATTCTAGGTACCAGGAAGGATTGTTTAGATGAAGTGTACTCGCATTTACATGAAGGAGAATGGAAACCCATTTTAGAAAACTACCCTCAGTTCCCCCGGCCGATATTCGAACCTCAATCTTCCCATTATCAGCAGTCTAGTCTACTGCAAGAGTATCGCCTTAGAGTGTGCAGCCACCGAAGCTGGTGACTGGTGAGCTGTTGGTGTGTACCGTTGTTAGTGTACGAGGTGGATGGATGGTTTGATGAGTTGAGAGTGTTTCTCCGAGAGCGGTGTGGAAGGGAAGGAAATATGAGCGAGGAAAAGGGGGCTCAGGGGGTATAGTAGCTGGACGACGTCATGTGGTGCGCACGAGCACGTCTAACCGCTAGATTCAGACATAAACCCCAGGCATGACTCTGAACATAGCCGAGTATTTTTTTCCTAGTTTATATCAATGAACATTTATAATATTGATTCTCTCTCAATAAACATGCCTGTAAAAAAGAAAGAAAGAAAAATAAATGTCAAACTAAAAATAGACGAAACTTGCTACAAGCTTCTTAATTCATATTATGATGTCTAAATATATTCCCGTCGTTTATTTTTTATTTTTCATGAGATGAACTTAACATTAACTTACGTTTAATTTGGACTATGAGAGTGTACTGGTAACACCTCGATCAAATGTTTCAGTCAATTACCACTGGGTAAAAAAAAAAAATTAGTCCCATAAACGAAATAGGTGGCTCTATAGTATTTTGTGCTGAATTCGAAATCTATTTTTAGAATTTTTCTATCACGTAAGGATTTGAGTAACACCCATTTAAATTTTACATTGTCATTTTTATCAAAATACAGACATGGTAAAGGTTTAACTCACCGTAAAAGGTAGAAGTGTAGGATTTTCTACTGTATTTTGCCTCTGGAACATCCCTCTTAAGTGTCCAACAGTGGTCAGCAAGCAAATTTGGACTCCACTTACGCTGGTAACGTTTTTCCATTCCGGAAATGTCTTGATGAAACCTTTCACCTGTTCGTCACTGACATGCTCTAAGATTTTCTGGGAAGAAATCCCGGTGCGAATCTAAGAAATTTATTTTCAAAGACATGTTACATCTTTGAAAGGGTTTTAAAAATTCACATTTCTTTGTAGTTGTCTGCCAAATTTTCCCTAAAATTTTCCCGCAAATACTCTTGAAAAAATCCCACGCAGCCTTTTCAACCTGTTCAATGACCATCGAAGTTCTATCTTAATCATTTCTTATTTGGGTTTTAAAAAGACCCCCTCTTTGACTTTGGCTTTTTGTCTTAAGAAATTAAAAAGCCCTTCACCCATTGCTTTAACAAATTTTTCATAAGCCCAAAAGTTTTATATGGAGAAAAGTAAATACATTTTTTTGGACGACAAGTGATGTTTTAAACCCTTTTTTCCCGGGTGTTATGATGTACCTTTTTTCACTTTTCGGGTGAGATTTTCGTATCTGCTGTCCACTCAAAAAAGAAAACAGCAGTATTTCGTAAAACCCAAAATTGTATCCAAGCAAAAAGACCATGATTTTCAAGTCCCCACAGAGTTCCTTTTTTGAAAATTCTCATATTTGATTTTCTCCAAAAGGGGATTTCATCCAATATGTTTCTTTTTTTGCAGCATGAGTAGTGGCACTATGGAACTTTTTTCCCATTGGGGAGAAGCACGCTTTAAGTACTTAGAAAAAATAATAAATAAACGCCACTCCTCTATTTTGTATTGGAAAAAGTGTTCCCATAAAAAATAAACCCTTTAAAAAAAAACAACCAACTTCAAGGGAAAATAATCTTTAAAAGCCACTATCCCTATCTCTAAAAACACTATTTGGTTTCTTTGGGGAGGAGATTACAAATCGGACCTAAAAGTTTTTGCCTTTTAGATTGATTCAAATCTGGACAAGGCATTGAGATCTCCTTGAAAAAGAAATGTGGTCAATATAAACGGACTTCAAATTGGGGTCAAACCTTCATCATCATTTCATCATTACCCATGTCTACATTACCTCTTCTTCTTGGCCATCACATTTAATTTTGACTTTTTGAGGTTTGGCCCGGAATTTTTAAATTAAAGGGACAGGGGCTTTCAAGGTAGTCACGGATGTTTTGTTTAAATTTTGCCTGAAATGTTTAGAGACAAAGTAAAATCTGGAGTGATCATTTGGTTCCCCCCAAATATTGGAACACCAAAATTCATGTGCCGAGAACCTTTGACCAATCGTGAGGGGTTGACCAAGTGACACAACAAAAAATTAGGAACCCAATTTTTATTTGGGCACCAAATTTAACCAAAATAAATTATAGCACTTTTATGAGTGGAGTAAAACTACGTTTGCTATTTTTTTAAAATTTTCCTCAATAAAAATTTCAAAAAGAGTCCGGATGGTTAACACAATTCTAGGATTGTAACATTGGGGTCTAAACACTTTAAAAAATGTCTAAGCTAATTTAAAACTATAAAATATTACATGAATTTATTATACAATTTTTAAGAGAAAAAAAGCATTAGATGTTCACAGAACAACTCTGACCACCATTTGGGCCAGGAGTGCTGACTGGACGTAAGCAAGCAAAGTTATTCTCATGTCCCAAATATGTCCTATGCACATTTTTCATTAGCAGGGCTTGAAAGATAAGGTTTAAAAAAGGGAGGTTTTAAGTTTTTTCACAAAGCAGGAGTTTGTTATGCCAACTTAATCATTTCTAGCCCCTTCCCCACTTCACTGGAAAAGAGTTTACAACCTGTTAATCTTTAAAAAGGGGTAAATTTTAAAAATATGGGGGATAAAAATTCTGAAACCGTTTTGAAACCCGCGGGGGGGGGGAAAAACGTATAGATCACCCCTTTAGTTTCCTTTGGGGTAAATCTTTGTTGACGTGTAATTGCCCCAAACTTTTTTTTAAAAAAAGCAGGTTTTATGGGGAAAGTTCCCAAACTCTTTACGGGCCCAAATCTTTTTTGATGTTTGACTATTTTACTACCCTTTTATCGGTGCTTTAAAAACTATAGCTGGGTGTTTGGTTTCAATTTTCCCTTTTTAGGTTTTTTTTTTTAAATTTAGTTTTAATTAAGTCGCCAACAATAATATTTAAATGTGTATTTCAAATATTTTCAAATTAATTAAAACCTCAGACTATGCGGTCACCGAAGCAGTGGTTTTGAACTAGCTCAGAGATATATTTATCAATCATCGCCCACATAAAATTTTATTCCAGTATACTGATAGATTTTGTTGGTGCATACATACATAAGATACACTAATCTTGGAATTACTATTATTTATAATTCTTTTGGTTATTTAAAATCATTCTAAATATATGTATTAATGTTTTTTCTTTACTACCGTAAATATTTTATTGAATGATTAGTTACAGAATAAGCATTGAAGGTTCTAATATTAAAAATCCTCCCAACATTTAAAAGTAACTCATTTAGTAAACCAGCTTTGATTTTTCTGAAAGTGTACAACTTATAACAGTTGGTATGAACTTGATTGTATATATAAATAAATAAACAACTCTCAAACAAAGCCAAATGAGACACATTCAGTGAAACTCATTGGGTGAATGAAGAAAAACCTGTTTTGACCAAGTTGGTGTTGCTCACTCTATGAAACTAGGATGTTAGGATGTAGAATTTAATATTTAATCTGAGTTGATTAAAGTAGAAAATTGGTTAATCGTGAGTTGTAATAGTATTTAATTTACTTTTGAACGAGTCATATAGCCATTATTATAATGTTTGTACTAAAGTAAATATAATTCACTGTAACAAAAATCTTTTTTTGCATGGTTTTAGTAAGCTCCAAGCTCATAACATTTTATTTTTTCTCGTTGGACCACGGACAAACCTGGAGGGTATACACGATTCCTGCAGCAACGCGCACTTGCTGTTTCCAGCATGAGTATTCATTATTGTAGCGTTCGCTAGATTACTAGATACGTTTGATTCCCACTGAGAAGCAAAAGTAAATGGCAGCACGACATTGCCCACCTCTATCTATTAGTCAATTGTATTCAACTGGTTGAAGCAACAAGAAAATTCACCAAATGGAATTTGCGTCACATAAAAGATTGTTGTTACTTGACCTAAATCAATTACTTTTAAATTTAAATTAGAAGAAATATTGACCAGTGTATCAAAATGCAACTGAGGTCTCTTAGTGTGTTACTCAGTGTATGACTAGCCGCTGCAAAGTAATAGATAAGCAAAAAATACACTCATTTAAAACGAGAAAAATATATAGTGTGTACACTACGTTTACCCTGAAAGGTAACATTTTAACCCTGTTGGATTACACTACGACCATATCTTATAATCTATACCATAGTAGATCAACCCGCCCCGGTGGCGTAGTTGGCTAACGCTTGTCGTGTTGAGCTCGACTGCTGAGGACGGGGAGATCGAGGTTCAAATCTCGGTGGGTGAACTGGGGCGGTTTTTCCTAAACGGTTTTACACTCTCCCTCCACCAAATGCGGGTTCACTTCCTCTAATTCAACCTTCTCAATTCCTAATCCTTTAGCGTAGTTAGTACTTAAAGCGTATAACCCGAACGGGGAGTAAGACGCGGTGCTAAATATTATTATTATTATTCATAGTAGATTAATGCAAGGTAAGCTTGCCACCAACAGAGTAAACGAAGGGTTATGGAATGACAAATAATTTAATAAAAACTTATGACTTGCCAAATGCTTACTTTATTTTAATTAGTTAATTTAAAATAAGTAGGTCTAATTTGGCCTATAAGATTGTCAGTAATTTATAAATATCAAAATTGACAACAATGATTTTTCATGATGGTAATTTATACTGTAAAGTGCACAATGCACAGGCTATATTTGTACTAAGTTTCCATTTATGCTCCTATGCATGTTCGATCGAGTGATGATTAATTTTAAAACACGCTAAAGAATTTATTTTTCAGACATGCTTAAAAGAAGCATTTCAATTTTTTCCGGGATTTGTCAAAGGTTTTATTCAATCTTCCTTTAAATGCAAATGTTGAATTTAGACTTTCTTTGAATTATAACCATAGAAGGGATAAATTATTTACTAGGAAATTTGTTCATCTTATTATTTATATAAAATAGCCATTTATTACTACCAAATAATCTAATATGCTTTTGTGAATAGCCTGAATGAATAGTAAGATAAGATTTACATTAAAAAAATTAATTATGCAGTTGAAGATTAAAAATGTTAATTTTAAATCTATCTTACAAAAAATTGGGCCCCTTATCACTCAAAATAACATTTCTTAGCTGGTAATAAAACATTAGAACGAATATTATTTGACAACCACAGCCAGTTTGTTACGAGGATGGTACAATATTGTTACATTTTACTTCTATGATAATAAGTTACTTGTATCAGTCCAACCCTCTGCCTTCATGTCAAGACGATGACAGCAACAAAGTTGGAATACAAGTTCTGCCTTATGTTATTGACTTGATGGATTTCATGTGAAACAAACATAGAATGTGTCTGAAGTGTGCCGGATCGTATGAATGCCCAATAATTATTCATCTTGGCTGGTAGAGCCGAAAGCACAACACTTCCCAACCAGATTATGTTAAATGGTGTGGGTGTTATGAGGGGCTTTAGGGTTAGTTTGCCCCACCATTACAGGGGTTGGAAAAGTATTGATCAATCCAATAGATCTTTTAAACATACAAAATCATCCCTAAACATTGTGTTTTGTTTAGATAAGTATTTTTTTCACCAAGTCCTAGAACCCGTTTGGGATGTAAGTATATATTAAAAACTCTAATTGAATAGGGATAATTAGGGTGGAATTTAAGAGTAAATGTACGTACCTAAATATAAGTATAGTGAGATTAAAGTGGGATGGAAGGGGATGCGAGGAAAAGCCAGTGTTTTGGCCGTTTTATGCGATTTTTTTTTGCCAAAATAAATAAAATACTTTTAAAGTAAAAACATTTTAATTTAATTTTCTTCACATGATGACCTCTAAATTCTTTAATATCTGTCAAGGGTATTCTGGAAAATTTAATGTCCGCTTTTACTCTTCATTTAAAACGTTTGTTAGATAATGCCGCTATGCTCATGGCACATATTCAACAATTGTTGATATCAACATGTGAAGAAAGCTATACTCTATGTTAGTACTGGATCAATTTTTATTTATTTCGGCCAAAAAAGTTTTGCATAAAAACTGAAAAATCATTGACCTTTCCTCTTTATTCCCTACAATCCCACCCAACCCACCCAATTCCATCCCTAACTATTAGAAAAAGATAACATCCTCATAAAAACCGACTGGAATTCAAACAACCTATTTCTCCATCACCGTCAATCCAGTAAAAACACAAGAGTGACGCTTAAAACATTCGACCACCGATGTGGTTTATTTAAAATTTGTATGCTTGAAGTATAACTTGCAGACGTTATGAAAGCTACCTCTTGTTTTAGTTGTTTATTAGACTGCAATTAATGCATTGGCATTATTGGCCGATAGCTGCATGGTGTAAGGTGTCACTCTCCCAATATATCAGACTGCCGATGATGGGAGCTCGGCTTTGAATCCCAGCCTGGTGTACTAGGATGTTTCTATCCTAAGTGGTTTTTATTCTCCCTCCTCGCAAATGTTGTTACACGTCTTCTAAGTTTAATTTAACATTCCTCATCCCTAATCCATTAACGGAATTATAACCTATAAATACAACCCTAACGGATTTGTTAGACGTTGTGCTAAATAAATGGTACGACACAATCGTACTAACTTTATCGTATTGTGTATTATAGCTTCTAAGCAAATGTTCAAATTTATTTTTTCAGTAAATTACCCTTAAGTAAGTTTTACTCATAAACACTAACACATCACTGTAAACAACAAACTAAAACTTTTTTTTTATAAACATTAAACCAAATTATTCAAATATTTTTAACAAATTTCAAATTTTCAAAAGTAAACTTTCCTCAGATATTTGTAGTTTGTAAAAATAGAAACATACTCTTATTCATCTTTAAAAAACTATTTCCATATACCCATTTTGAACTCAATCTTTAAGGTCAAATCTGAAAAATTTAATATTGTTTATGTATAATGTGTTTTACATTAACTATTATTAAATTAAGTTATTTTAGAAAAATAAAGATACCTTTCTCATTATCATGTAAAAACTAGCCCCATATCCAATTTTGAACAAAATCAGTATATATATAATTTAAAAAATATTAAATTTAAAAAACTCAATCTTAAGTTATTAGCTTAATTTATTTTGGAAATATATATATACACCTAAATATATTTAATTATTTACTAGGCCTGTATAAAAAACTTAACAGATACACATTTTGAAGAGAATAGCATGAGCTATTTTAAAGTATTCAAAGTTTAAAAATAGTCATTAGTAAACTTCCCTTAAACAAATTTAACCCCAAATAGGGGAACTACAAGATGTGAAATAACATATCCAACAACATTTGAATTATTCGTATTTTTTGCATCAATCAGTAAATCTACAAATAATACGGAAATAACATACATATTCCCAAATGATTATGGTTTCTCTGTCTGTTGAATTTCTGGAAAGATGCAAAATGGGCATTTCTTTACACAGTTATCCCCTTACTCCAGAGTATTGAAATATAACAAATTAGTGACTTAATCAACAAATTTTAAGTGAAAATTGCCATTATGCAGAAACATGTCAACCTTATATTGATGAAAGTTTGATAATTTTATCAAGAAGCTTCACACTTAGTGTTCTGAAAAAGCGTCCAGAATGTACAAATTTTTGTTCAGAAACAAAAGATAAACAAGTGGCCCACAGTAAAGTAGCCCACCTTTATATCCAGCAGGTGCCTCACTCTGAATTGGAGGAGGTCAATCCTCTTCCATCCATATTGTGACATGAAGAATGAGCAAGTGAACTGCTTGTCTAAAGCTTATTGACTCATTCTTAATATCACAATTGGATGGAAGGGGATTGACCTCCTCCTCCTCCAATTCAGAGTAAGGTGCCAGCTGAATATGGGGAGCGGGCTAATTTTCCGTGGTCACCCTGTATAATACTAATATATTACTATTTAGACTGTGAAACCTTAAAACCTTAATCCATACTAGAGAAAGATAAGCTTTTGTTAGTGGGGAAAAATTACCAATTATTATTGAAAAATAATTTCTCATTATTAAAGATATATTGTAAAAATCAGACAGATATTTGTGGAGTTCAAGGCGTATTTTTTAAATTCTTATTGAAATTGATTGTGCATAAACTAAATCCGGTAGTAAGACGTAGTGCTAAATAATAATTAGTAAGAAACGCTTTCACATTACATTTTTATCGAAAGAGTTAATTAGCTAGAACATAAAATACCTAACATTTATTTTAAAAATCTAAAGGAATGATCTCAATTGGAATTTATGATTGAGATTTGTTTGGATTGAGCCATATGAGGGAAAGTACAAAAGTATTAGACAACACCAACTCACATCTCTCAGAAGGGACAATAATAGATTTTTAATTATTTAACACCATGTATTTATTACATCTTTGGGTTATACGCTTAAGTGCTAATTACGCTAATGGGTTAGAAATTGGGAAGGTTGAATTTAGAGAAAGTGAACCCACATTTGCATGGAGGGGGAGTGGAAATCCATTTAGGAAAAAATCACCCCAGTTCACCTGACCGAGATTCAAACCTCGACCTCCCCGTCCTTGGCAATCTAGCTCAAAACGAAACCAGCGCGTTAGCTAGCTACGCCACCGATGTGGGTCATATACAATTGATCGATGACACAACACCAACATTTCCAAAAATTCAACATCACTTTCAACCAAATACAGTAGAACCTACAAGCGAAGATTGTTAAGATTTACCAATATTAGGTCTAAGCGGAGTCAAGAGTGTTGTCACAAATTTTAAATTAAAGTTGAACTAGTTTATAAAATCTAAATTCATTTCACAGATGCATATTTTATTTTCAAGTTGGTATTAAAAAAGGGGTGTGATTATAAAAAATATAAGCAAGGTAAGACACAAACGAGAATGTAAGCTAAATTAATCATTTCGTTGTAAGCATGCTTGACACAATGTTGTATAGAATAAAAAAAAAATCAGATATAACAATTGAGAAAGCATATAATTTAAACTTTGTAGTAATAAGGAGTACTAAAAAATTGAGAAATATATCCCAAAAATTTTTGACATGTATGAGGATAATAATGATTATAAACGTGTATATTTTATACTAGCCCCTTCCCCGTAAAAAAATATTGTAAGGAATCCTGTAAAACAAAGCTTCAAATCATTCCATCATAAAAACAAAACTTTTGTACTTTTTAAAAAAAATACAGTCCTACCCTCCCTCTTTTTATCTTCCCTCCTATTTTAATCTCATTCCTCTATAATTTTGTTTGCTCTAGGCGCGAAAGGAATTGTGTATACACCAATCAAACAAATTGTTAAAATCAAATTAATTTTTCAGCTTCCTCCACTTTCATTTACTCCCCTCGTTTCCCCAAATTTTATTTAATCTTTTTTTGTGTGTGTGTTCCTCGTCACTAAAATCTATTTCTCTTTCCTCACCTTACCCCTCCGCCCCTTCACCAACCGCACTTTCCCTTCAACAACTCTTTTTTTACAACGACTATATAATATACTATCGACATTTTTATAAGGAATAAATTAAATTTTCAAAATAAAATATATCCTATGTTACTCGCTGATAATGTAGCTTTATATCGGGGGAAAGAATTTTTAAAATCGTTCCACTAGTTTTTGAGTTTATCCATTACAAACAAAAACACAAAAAATCAAATTTTCCTCTTTATAATATTAGTATAGACATGCATTATAATTATATTGCTGTTTTATTTATAATTATGATTCATCCACCCAAGGATCGAACTCAGGTCTATTGATTTTGCTATAATGTAAGGATTTTGTCAACCCATAAAATTGATATACATATTTTGCGCACATTATCTTCGAATTAATCACATATTCATATTTTTCTACGATTTTTATGCCTGCGATTTTTGTAGTTCGATCCAAAATCATAGAGCTATTGAACGGAATAGAATTTATGCTTCGAACCATAAACATAGAATCAATAAGATTTTTAAATAAATAATCCTCGAAAAAATTAATCATTTGTCTTGTGCTCTTAAGAAATATCATTCACTAAGGATAGTACCTATTTAGAAGCGCAAGTTTACAAAAAAAATGCCCCCAAAAAAATTAATGGTAGTCTAAAACACCCCCCGTAAATATTATATGTCTAGACAAAGGGGATGGGAAGTGACTTCTACAAGACATTAAAGATGACTCTCGTATTGAAGGGGCAAGGGACTTGTAGCCACGGGGATTGAGGAAAATCAACTGTACTTTATTAGGACATGTGGGTCTAGATTAAAATGCTTTATGTTATGATTTCCACCAAACATCTTACTAATGTGATTTTTAAAAACAACATAGCGGGTGGTCATTCAAAACTTAATTAATTAGTCTTATCTAAATTTAGTTTGTAGCAAATATAAAAAAACAACTTACTTTAGTAAGAAGCCTCTTTCCAATTCAATTTTGTAAGTTTATTATTGGAAAATTTAATAAAAAGCAAATTTGCAAACACATTGAAATATATTTTATAACTTCAGCATTATACATAACATTTAAAAGTTCAACGATATGGTCTCTAAGCTTAGAATATTATGTATCTATCTACATGGCAATATTTTTTTATAAATTCTATATTTAAAGCTAACAAATTTTCCATCGTAGATTTTAGTCATATTGGAGAATACGTTTAGTAGTATGGTATTAGGGCTACCCTGTCAGATATATCATATACTAAGAATCATAAAGTAAAATATTAAAATGGTTCAATAATAAAGCTATCTTTTATGTTTTTTGCTCACTTTTTTTTTACTAAAATGAAAATTCCACATGGTATAAAAACTATATTTGCTATGTAAGTTTCACTACTGACAATATTTCCTCAAGAATAGTTATTTAAATAAACTATCTTGGTAAAATATATTCACACATACTTCTTCTAATTAATCTTTACAAATTGGGCCGTATATTTTATGATTAAATTATTTTGATGGTCTGGTTACGTCTATAGAGCTCAGTTTATAGTTCTAGGCTTTTATATTATATTTTGGTAAGAAGAGCGGTGTTTTTAGTTACTAAAGCTACTAAAACTATTTATTATATTCATACATCACGTCATATTATCTACAGCTGTCAATTTGATAGATTTTATCAATACCTATAAAAAAAGCACAAATAATATAGTTAAAATGTTATCAATGTTGGGCGCAAAGATATTCTATTAACTGCTATTACAATTAATATTAGGGTATATTAATAATTTTATAAATGAGGAAAGAGTTGAATCCATTTGGGGGAAATTATTTGATTTTAAAAAATTGCATTATTTCAGGATATTGTTATATATATGTAGTTTAAATAATTTTACTTTTGAATTTAAAGGAAGTGAGCCCGCATTTGCGTGGAGAGATAGTGGAAATAATTTAGGGTGAACCACCCCCCAGTACACCCTATCGGGATCAAGCCATTATCTCTCAGTAATCGTAAGTGCAGTTTATTGCGAGAGTAATGCCTTAAATTATTAGACTACTGAAGCGGGTTGCCTACCTTAATAATTTGTTAAAGATACATTAATATTCATTTGCTTTCAATATTTTAGTAATTATATTTTATGATGTCACACAAATCACAAATATTAAAGTCAAGTTTTAAACAATTAATTCAACCAGAAAAAAGACTAATATTACAATAATTGAAGAAAGCTTCATCGTTAATTTTTAAATATAAATACAATCTTTTTTAAGTTTTCTAAACATATTTTGGCGACCCTTTGCCCAATGATACCTTGTAAAATAGTTAATATATGGGCCAGGTGGGGTCGTGAAGCTCGTCTCTACTAATTATTTCAAATTTAATCAAAACATAACAGCAGTTATTTAAAGATAAAATATTTATGGGCACAAATATAATTACTTAAGAACAAATAGAAAATTCTAGCAACACGACTATAGTATAATTATTTAATATAACACAATTTTTTGCAGCATTGTACTGAACACATTTTAATAATATTCTTTCAACACACACAGCATAATTACAATGAAACAAAAGTATAAATAAGAAATTAAAATATATTTGAATTGCTTACAATTTTCTAAATAAATAAGAAAAAATATCTATAAGTATCAATATCTTTTTAGATCAATAAATATATTCATGGCAGTCAGGGGCTCAAACGGGGCCTGGTTTGAACTATCCAACTTGTGTTTCTATATTTTTTTAAAAAATTGGCCCCTTTAACAAAACAAAAGTGATGCATGCATTTTAATACAAAACGTAAAACTGAAATGAGACTCAGATGTATTTTATATCCCATACAAAAAACAAAATACTGCGTGAGATAAAAAAAAATCTTTGGAGCGAGGACAAGACTGCATTGAACCAATAATGGAAGATTAAAATGGTTTGCAAATCAGTTTAGAAACGATTTTCATGAAATCATAAACTTCTCCTATCGATGAGTCTGATCGGTCTTGCACAAAACAACAAATTTCAATGACAGAAATAACTTTTATAACCACTGAGCCAGTTCCTCTGAGAGTTATATAAGTCTTCTGGTGTGTTATTATCTAACAATGTTCCTCCGAGTAGTCAGATGTGGTGCTGGTGTGTTGTTATCATCCAATAATCTCTTACAAGTGTTCAGCTGGGGTGCTCGGGTGTTGTTATCATCTAGTGATCTCTTACAAGTGGTTATATGTGGTTCTGGTGTGTTGTTATCATCCAGTAAGTACCCAGGACTAATTATTTGCTTGTATGCTCATTTTAGAGAAAGTCCAGTAAGTGGGCTGAGCATCACTATTCCATATGTAACCAATTTATTTGATTCCATTTTATTCATATATCATTTTGTTTCCACTAATATAAAGAAAGTTAAGCTCTTGAACCTTGGTACCAGAAACCATAGAAGTCCCGGGCCCAATACCAAGGTACAAATATCCCTTCCCACCCCTGTCCCCTTGGGTCGGACTTGAATATATCAATAATACATTTATATTAATATTTGAAACCACATGGACAAATGTTTCTTAAACACTACAATCCTCATATCAAATCAAATCCACAAATGGAAAAGCTAAAAAAATTTCCTCTGAAATTGATTGACCCATAAGCCATAAGCGTTTTAACATACAAACATGGAGAGCTACAATGAAATAACACGTGCTACACATTGTAAGAAAAATTAAGTTTTAAAATCTTCGTTGAACGCTAGTCTGTTCCCCGCTGGGCTTCCAATGACCGGATGGCGATATTATCCGATGTCGCTGATAAGAGGATTGGTTCTCCGCAAGATCCTTTCAATGGAAGGAAGTTCATCGTGACAGTGGAGATGACCCTTAGATAGTCGTTAGTTGGGTTGATAGGAGGAATGGTTTTGGTTTCTTAAGGCTTGAAATTAATAAGGACAATTGAATATATATGGGGACTATCCGAGCTTAGTGGTTAAAGGAGGTCAACTGCAAGTCAAAATTCCAAGTGGTTTAAAAGAATATGATAACTAAGAGAATTTTAATATTTGAGCATTGGTTTGTTAGATTAACCAGACACTATACATTTCTTTAAAATGTGCATATTTAACAAATAAATATCAGATTTATATATGAAACAAATCCCAAATATAATTAATAAAATCTAATAATAAATTACATTTGTAATTAATAAAATATATTACGCAAGTCAGAGTACGGTACTTAGATCAACTTTTTTGACTTAAAAATTAACGAATTGTTTAAATATCTTTATTTTTTTTAGAATCGTGTCTTACTGCCCGTTTGGGTTATACTACTGTGTACTACTAATTACACTAAAGGTTTAGGAATTAGGAAGGTTGAAATCAGAGCAAGTGTACCACCATTATCGTGGAAGGAGAGTGGAAAACAATTTAGGAAAACCACCCTCAGCACACCAAAACTGGGATCAATCCCCGATCTTCCCGTCTTCGGCAGTCTAATCTATTGCAAGAGTAGCGTCTTAGACCATGCGGCCACTGAAGTGGGTATCTTTAATTAGATCCTCCGACTGAGAAAGAAGACCGAGCTCCAAAGCGAGCTTAAATAATGTAGTTCTTTCTTTATCAGAGGAATATGGTAGATATGGTGAGTAGTACATGAACTTTGACCCCTATGTTGAAATTAATTCAATTACAACATTCTTTTCGTATCAACGTTCGAAAATATAGAGAATAAGAATGTTCCAATGAAATGGCAAACAAAGGTCAGCGGGTCTTGCTATACCGTAGTACAACATTCTTTTCTATCTTTAGTTGCCGATAGCATTTATGAAGCAACAGGATATTGTCGTCATGAGCTTTTGTGTGAATTAGTAAATGGTGTGGATGACACCATTACTACTACACCGTTATAGTAAACCTTTGTTAGTAGTTTATAAATAGAAAAAGTGGGAAAAAGGGAAATTAAAATTTCTGAAACATGGTATACCTAAGAAATGTTATTTAATGTTTTATTGGCATTTGTTCACAACAAGTAGGTAAATATAAGAAAACCAATATTAAAATAGCTTAAAGACTTTTTTTGTACACTAAAAGTTAGCAAAAACCAATCTCATTGTTAAATTTTGCGCACTGTTCTTTTTATTATTTACTTAAGGCAGGACACATCTTTGTTATTCATCTCCCACATTTATTAAAATATCGGATAAATATATTGCTTTTGAATATCAAATTGATCTTCATTGGTAGCTATCCGCACCGAAGGGCACACGGATAAAGTCATCAATTTCATCTAGTTTGGTTTACCAGTGACGGGAGGTTGGGGGAAATTGAATTACAGCTGAATTACTGATGTGTATTTTCCCATATGGTTAGCAACAATTCCCTTCCCACAAATTCTGTTGAACTTACTATTAATTCTATTTACTTGCCCACACGTAAATTTGTGTAAATATGCGGATATCCTTGATGGGTATTGAGACTCGTGAACAAGGGAATTAATGGAGCCACACGTATGGTAGGATATTGCGCAATTAGTAGCTCTACAACAGGGTCCGCGCTTCATGTTAGGCTATTGCGCAATTAATAGCTCTACATAGGGCGCTGCGTTTCAAGGTAGGATATCGCACAATTAGTAGTTCAATACAAGGCAAATGCACTTCATACTAGGTTATTGCGCAATTAGTAGCTCTATACAGATCTCTGAGCCTCAATATAGCTTATCACGCATTTACTAGCTCTACACAGGGCGCTGCGCTTCAAGGTAAGCTATTGAGCAATTAGTAACTCTATACAGGACGCTGAGATTCAAGACAGGCTATTTAGCAACTATAAGCATTACACAAATCACTTCGTTTCAAGGTAAGCTATTAGTGCACAAATATTTAATTGGTTTATGCTGGAAGTTATTGTACTAATTGCACTGGTAGGATATATACAATTTCTTTTTCATGATTTCAATGTGTTATTTTTGCTCTGAGCAAGTTTTAAAAAGGGGACCTGGGTGTCTAGGGGTAAGGTGTCAGATTCTGTCTGGCGGCCGGGGGTTTAAT